>CAUYRT010092343.1:0-31107 GCA_963574885.1 Lepilemur ruficaudatus | reverse complement strand
GTGATGTTTCCCACTCCCAACAACAAGATGCTTGTATGTTTATATTACCACAATAGCTCAATGCCAGGCTTCTCTAAAATATAATTCAGTCGCCCGCTGCTTTAATTAAAGAGACCAGGGACAAAATTCTGTCCCCACCACTTAATAGCTTTGTGACTTTAGGCAACAGATTTAACCCATTGGAGATGTAGTTTCCTTCCTTCCTTCCTTCCTTCCTTCCTTCCTTCCTTCCTTCCTTCCTTCCTTCCTTCTTTCCTTCCTTCCTTCCTTTCTTTCTTTTTCTTTTTTTAGAATAGGGATAATGATGCCCAATTTACAGAATTGTTGGAAAGATAAAATACTGTGTGTACAGTGCCCAGCACTACTTGACATGTAACATATGCGCAATAAATATTAGTTCCTTTTCCCTTGTGATGATCGCATACCCAGAGAACCATTGTGAAGTTTGATTTTCTTGGGATTCAGCTTTTCTTTTTCTGAGTTGTTCTCTGTTTCGCAACCTCCAACTTCCAATGACTTCTGTAGGATCAAGATGAAAGTTATTAGAGAAAGTGATGAACCATGCCATTTATCAGTAAAAGGATTCAGCCAAGTGGCAGAATCCCTGTGCTAGATTTTTCTCGCAGCTTTTTGAGGACAAGGACTCTATCTTACTCATTCTTATAACCCTTGTATCTCTAGAGAAAGCCTGGGAGCGGACATTCAGTAAACATTTTTGAATGAGAAGGTCCATAATATTTATTTGCACATAAGTGTGCTACCAACCTATTAATTCCTTTAAAATATTTTTTCTATGTTGTACAGATAATGGAAAAAATCAGCCATGTTCTATAATCTTTAACATGTTAACCTGTTTTGATTTTATTCCTCATTTCCATAGAGTCCCTATATTATACAAAGTTGTAATATAGGGTACCACAATTTTATCTTTTTTTAACCTAACATTATATCAGAACTATTTTCCATGAGATAGTTTTCATAATTATAATTTTGATGACGATATAATACTTAATCTAGTTGATGTATTCTCATTTACCCAGTCATTCTACCTGTGTTGAGCATTTAGGTTGTTGCCAGTTATTTTTGTACATCAATTTATAATAATCATATTCATTGCACACAGCTTTTTTTTTCTTTTGGATTTTTTTTCCTTAGGATCATATTTCTTCATGTTATTTGGAAAATTAAAGGTATTATCAAAAAAGGTTCTACTGCCATTCAAATTTGAGAAAAGTTAATGGGTCTTTGATGTAGAACCTCTTGGAGTCTGTGGCGTGATGCAAATCTGCACTGGGACCGCCAAAAGATAGAGCATTCCCCGTGGACCATTGTACCTTTTGTCCTTATGACACAGGCTCTTGATGGGGCAAAAAATTATATCTTTATTTTTACCAATCTCTAATTAAAATGACCATTTCCTTTGATTATGAATGTAGGTATCAAACCACAGTAGTTTAAGCAGTGTGTGACTGTCACCCAAAAAATATCACAGATTTTTTTCATCCGTTACAGTCATTGCAGATACCTTAAAGTGGCATTTATTGGATATGATTTATTTGATTTGATACAATGATCATTAGACCCACCACTGGGTCTTATTATTCAACACATCTACAAATAAGCACATATATTACTATATCACTATTTCTAAGGTTGATAATTGTATCTGTTTACTTTGTAGTCCTATGTATTTAATTTTATATATTTAAAATTCTTTATTCTAAGAAGGGGTTCATCAGAATTCCAATGAGATCCATGGAACAAGAAAGTTTTATTTATTTATTTATGTTTTCCTTATTTAGAGAATACTTTATTAGTTTCTGTAATCAGGAACAAGAAAGTTTTAAAACACTGTTTTAGTGTATCTCAAGGCCCAGGATTCTGCAAAATACTTTGACAAATGCTGCTTTAGCCAGATCCAAGGACTGAGATTAGCGAGTCAAAGAATAAGCAGTATTACAGTTCTTGCTACATATGGCCAGACCTTTTCTCAAAAGTTATACCAAATTTACACTACCATAGAAGTGTATGGGTATACTTGTTTTACCACAGCCATCCAGTATTGGGTATATTCATTATCTCTCATTTAAGTATATTTCTTATTAACAATTTATTCATTATTACCTTATGTTTCTCTGGCTTATTAGAATCTTAGCACTGAAAGGCACCTCAGGAAGTTATGCAGCCCCAGTTTTTCCCACATTCATAAGGTTATATGAATGTACTCAATGATACTGTTCTATTTTTGGGCCAGATTCATAAAGAAGAGGAAAATAATCATAGTCCCAACTCTTCCCAACAGCCACCACCTCTTAAGGTCTCTTCCATTACCTGGAGTATGGTTCTCTTCTTGATGAGGATCAGATGTCTGACGGTGCTTCACATGAGATTTGTCCTTTCCCAAATCCATCTTGCTGCAATGCCTTCCTGCTATTTGGTCTGACTTCCACAAGCAGCCTAAACGCTTTTTTAAAATATCAAAAACAGCTAACACTTAAAAAAAAAAAAACCACACACACGAGTTTGCCTGTCACTTGACTTCCCGCCTAAAAGTTATATCTGGTTGGACCACAACTGCAGGCTAATTCTATTTTCTTTATCACACTGCACAGGTGTGAGTAGGGAAAATGGCTGGCGCTAGCAACTTCTAGCATAGGTTGCTATTTATACAGGGAGCCCCCGCTGGCCACAGCCTGGCAGGGCACAGCCTCCAGTTCAGCAGTCATCTGGGTCTATATGCCAGGAAATATGTGGATCCAATGTTTCTTTTTTCAGATGGAGATGACCTCGTGTAGAAAGAACGCTGTGTCTAGGCTCCAACCAGATCAGTGGCCCAGGGCAAGTCAGCTTCCTTTTCTGTGACTCTCTTTCCTCATTTGCAAAATGGGTAAATAATTCCTGTCTTGCCTACTTCATACAGTTCTTGTGAAAGTGAAAATACTGGATGTGGAAATTAGGAAGTGTGCTATATATATGTGAAATTAATCTTACATTGTTTTCCTGTGTGTGGCTTTTTTTTTCACCTTAATCTGTTACAAAATAATGTAAAGTCTTGCTGTTTATGCTGTTAGGTAATAGACATAAAGAACCAAATTAGAAATCCAAAGTAAATTTGCACCCTTTTTGCTCACCTAGTCTTCACAAGTGACAAGAGAACCTAGTGAAATCTATCGTTACTCATCCAGGGGACGGTCAAAAGGCATTTCTTAGTGAAAATATCATGACCTTATGTCCCAGAAATTAAGCTGAAATCAAAGGAACCGTTCTCTCTCCAATCAGTCACCCCATTTGTGAAGGCAAGGTGGCACACAAGACCACGGTTCAACTAAGGAAGAAACACTAAGCACCCCAGATACAGGCAGCCTGTCTGGGAGACACAGAATTAAGATATATGTTCTCCAGTCAGATTGAATTGAAGACTTTGAATTGCAGTGTGGCCATTCCCTAATTCAGTGACCTTAGCAAGTTAGATCGCCCTGGAGCCAGTTTACCTATCTATAACATGGGGACAATATTGGTATCTACTTCATAAGGCTACTGGGATAATGAAGTCAGATAATCCATATAAGGCCTTTTATATGTGCCTAGCATATTGAGCTTGCTTAATAAACGTTAGCTGCTTTTATTAATAATTAAAATGTAGTAACCAGATTTTTGGTAAACCAAATCATAGTTTAAATGCACTAAAGAAACAAAATCTGAAGGGAATCCTTTATAAAGACTGATACAATGTGAATAGGAGCCCCCTACTTCCATAGAGTCTTAAGGCGTTAGAACTGGAAGAGCCTGAAACCATTAGTCCTTCCCGCTATTTTATATACTTTTCGCCAGCAGCACCTTTTACAGATTATGCGATGAGTCATCTTTTTTTATGCTTGATTTTGCCTGGGTATGAAAAGGTATGTGTGGTGTGAACATAAGAGAGAAACGGTTTTCAAACACACTGAAAAGTACTGAGACAGATAAAACACCCAACTACCTGCCACTGAAATTGAACTTGGTTTTTAATTACCAGTTTTTAAAGCCTCGCTTTACCTTTCTCAGTTCTCAGTCTTTCTCTTAAGTAAATCTCTACATCTAAAAACTCACATAACCTCAGGGTTATCAAAAAAATCCTGTATGGAATAGCAGGTATTCTTTATAGCTTATCTCTTGAAAATTTTATATTTTCAGATATGGGGTTTAAAGAACTCAAATTAGAGTAACTTTAAAAATGATAAAATAATAATGTTTTATAATTTAAACTGGCATTTTAAATATTGGTCCCTTTATTTGTTATGTTTTGATTCTTCCTAGTTAGGTCATTCCTTATATTATGATAGTTTAATAAAATAACCCTATAGAATCCTTCTGGGACTCCTTCAGAGGATGCAGAGGTATTTCTTCAATAGAATCATCCTTATTCAGAGCTCACAACTTCAGTTCACCAATTCAGCACATGTTACTGAATGCCCACTCTGAGCCACATAGAGCAAGGCTGTCAAGCTACAGAGATGGACAGTGTAGTCCCTGAAGTCTGTGTACTATAGGCTCACGAGGTGAGAGTATATATACCTTTATCGTAAGGAAATAATATTTAGATTCTTTGTATCCTATGACAACCTTCCTATGTTGATTCCTCCTTGCCCCATGTTCTCTGTATCTAGAAGCAGAGTGTGGAGGGACTTTTAGAGGGCGGGGTCTCAAGATAACAGTAAATTGAGGGTAATATTGGGTGGAGGGGGCCAGCGGAGACACTTTGGAGCAAACTAGATTGGAAGTCAGGCAAGGTGTCACTGGCGTGATAAACAGGCCAGAGCGGGAATTTTAGACAGAAATAGCCATACAGTAAGTTTACAGGTCATAGTTCATGGCTTTTCTCTGTTGAAAACTCTAGTTACCAGAATGTGAGACTTTAGGCATTAAGGCCAGATATTTTCTAACAAATGTTGCCTTGTTCTAGAGTTATTTTCATATATACGCAAAGCCTCCCTCTAGGCCACAAACTCTCAAAGAGCAGTTATGGCTCCTGATTCACCTCTCTGTCTCCACACTGTGATATACCGGGAGGCCTGGCCCCCAGGAGTCCCCATAATGGCCCTCGCTCCCTGCCTGCAAGGCCAGATGCATGGTCATGCAGCTTGGGAAGGGACTTTATACACTCGGAGGGGTTGATGCTGCTGCGACTTAGTAATACCTTCATCTGTGCCAGAGCTCTTTCCGCTGCCATTCATTCCGTGCCCTATGTGCTGGACATATAGTAATTAAAGGCCAAAGTCCCTGCCTTTATGAAGCCTACATTTTAATGGGGAGAGATAAACAATAAGCAATAAAATATCTAATGTGTCAGATGGTGATAACTGCTTTGGAGAAAATTGAGCCAGAAATAATAGGATGAGGAGTGAGGGTGAGATGGATGGTGGCTGCTATTATAAATAGTGTGGTCAGGGAAAGCTTGACTGATAGGGTGACAGGTGGGCAGAACCAAAGTAGGTGAGGGGCTAGTAGGTGAGGGCCATGATGACATGTGGAGGGTCATTCCAGGGAGAGGGGCACCAGCAAATGACCTGAGGAAGGGGTGTGGCAAGGACGTGGGATCAGAGAGGAAGCCTATTGCCCCTTGCAGGATTTCTGCTCTGAGTGAGATGGATAGTCATGGCATCTTTTTGAACAAAGGAATAATGTGATCTGACTTATGTGTTTAAGGAGTTATTCTGAAGACCAGGTGAGGTGGATCATGTCTGTAATCCTAGCACTTTGGGAGGCTGAGGCGGGAGGATTGCTTGAGCCCAGGAGTTCGAGACCAGCCTGCGCAACATAGCGAGACCCCGTCTCTACAAAAAATACAAAAATTTAGCTGGGCATGGCGGTGCATGCCTGTAGTCCCAGCTACTTGTGAGGCTGAGGCAGAAGAATCCCTTGAGCCCAGGAGTTGGAGGCTACAGTGAGCTATGATGATGCCACTGCACTCTAGCACAGGCAACAGAGCAAGACCCTGTCTCAAAAAAAAAAAAAAAAAAAAAAAAAAGGAGTTATTCTGGCTACTACATGGGACAGGGGAGGAGGGAGGAGGTGGAAGTGAGAATAGTCAGAAGGATATTATGATGATCCAGGTGAGAGATGATCAAGGCTTGGGTGATGGAGGTGGTGAAGTGGTGGTCAGATTCTGGATTAATTTATAAGTTGTGTATGGGGTGCAAGATGAAGCAAAGATAAAGGTTTGGTATGAGCAACTGGACAGATGGAGTTGGCATTAACAGATGAGGAGGACCGGGAGGAGCAGGCTTGGAGGAGATGATGAGGGGTTTAGTTCTGGATGTGCTAGCAGACTAGGGAGTAAACAGCAAAGGAGCAGCCTGGAAGGCAGAGGAAAACCAGCAAAGTACAGTGTCCTGGAAGCCAGGAGGAAAAAATGTTTCAAGGAGGACGGACTGATCAACTGTGTCAAATTTTGCTAAAGGTGAAGTAGAGGAAGGATTGAGAATTGTCCTAACAATTGATTTCCTAACAATTCAAATCAATTAATTATAGATCCTGGAGCCCAGAGAGGTTACGTGATTTGGCCAAGGGAATACAGGTAAAGTCAGATATATAGGGGCCCAGTGCAAAATGAAAAAGTTATTAAGAATTTCAGGACAGCTACAGTAGAAAATTAAACTCAGCACAGGGCCCTACTTTCACAAGTGCTTCACTGGATCCTTACAACAGACTTATAAAGTAGCTATTATTATCCTCATTTTCCAGATCAAGAAACTGGTGCTCAATGTATTGAGTGATATAACTAAGGCCACAAAGCTACACTGGTGGTTTGAGCCTGGAACCGGGAACTTTAGCCTCTAAGATCCTGTTCCTACCACTACAACAAGCTAGGTATTAAGGGAGAGAGGGCTTTCCTGCCTCCTGGCCATCTGGAGCAGGCCTTGTCCATGCCTTTCAGAGGCCTGATTGAAGCAGGCAAACGTAGGAGGGAAGGAAACACACTGCTAAGAACTTCTGTACTCCGGGCCCTTTATAATGGGGGTGAAAAGAGAGCACAGGAAGACAGCTCAGGCCATGCCCCAAAGTGCCCCAAAGCTAATGTCATTTTAGGCTATCTTGATAGAATTATAGAGCCTCCCCAACCAGGGAAGTGAGAGTCCTGCTCTGCTTTGGTTTGTCGTACCGCAGCAAGAGTGTGCTGTGAAGACCACGTGAGTGGTATTTGAAAGTGTGTACTGGAAAAGCAAGGGGTATAGGGCTCTGCCATTTGTTGGCTGGATAATCTGGGGAAAATCACTTAATTCTTTCTGATCCTCAGTTTCTTCCCTTGTAAAATAAAGAAAAGAAATACCTCACAGGAGTTCTGTGAGGATAAAAGAGATCATGAGAGCATTTTATAAAATGAAAAACACAGTGCAGATATAAATCCTATACACTTGGGCAGTATTAACAGTATTATCAGAGTATTCTAATGATGCATCTGGACATTTTCCTAAAACACATTTTAGTGGAAAAGTCAAGGAAGGGAAGACACTGTACACTCATTTTTCTTAGCATTCCTTCCTTGCTGAAAGACTTTTTCAAAGCTTTTGGATACTTTTCAAAGAATGGGTCACACTTCGTTTTCCTAAGTGAGGAAGGAAAGTTTCTTGTTTCCCTCTCTCAGTCTGCTGATGCATGATAAATGAGTTTTGTCTGCTAAAACAGATGCTGCTGTACACATACAGATAACATGTCCTATAACTTTAGGATGGCTGTAGCCTGACTTTCAATCTAGTTTGTTCCAAAGTCCTTTCTTTGGCCTCTTCCAACCAATTTTGCCTTCTCTTAAAATACAGATAAATAAGTATCTCTGCATAGACATCGGTGAGTGGTCATTTATCTGGGGAAGAACAGTTCCGCTCCCTCCTTGCACCACCACGTATCTCTGTCCTTTCGTTCCTGAACTTCTTGAACCAATAATGTATTCTCAATACCTCCTTTTCCCTCCACACCGCTCCTCCTTTGCATCTGCAGTCTAGCTTTTTCTTTCACATATTATTCGCTCATAAGGCATCAATGGTTCCTAACAACCAAACACAGTGGTCCCTTTTCAGTTCTTTCTTTGTGACCTCTCTGCAGTTCAGGATTCCCCCCAAGCACTTCTATCCTCCTTGAAACTCGCTTTGCTCTTGGCTTGCTTCTATGATGGTGTGTTCTTCCCCTTTCTCTCCCACCTCCTCATCCTTGTTCTCAGGCTTCTCTTTCCCTCTCCTAGATCTGGGAAGTATTTTCCAAGAGTCCCAGATCCTTTTGACTTTATACTGTCACCCTGAGACAGTTGATCCAACTACATACTTTTAGCTACTACCTCTGTGCAGGTATCGTCTAAATAAATACGTCCAAGTTCTAAGATCATATTTTCATGTGTTTCTGGGTTATTATTCATTACCTGGATATCCCACTGCACCTCAAACTTAGCACAACTAAAAACAAATTTATCTTCCCCTAAAACTAGGCTCCCCTGTGCTTTATTTCTGTTAAGACGGTAGTACCATGCTCCTAGCCATCCAGTCCTAAACCTTCAGAATTATCTTTGACTCTGTCTCTTTACTTTCTCTCTTGCATCCAGCTGAATGCAGCTCTGCCAGTTCATTCTTCCCAGTGTTTCCCACAAGCTCATCCCATCCCCTCTTTTCCTTTTCCACGCCTCCATCCCAGAGGAGACCTCAGCTTCTCACTGGAAGCATTGGAAAAGCTTCCTAAGTGGCCAATCTGCTCCATTACCTCTCAGCCTCACCAGTCCATCCTGCACAAATGGCCAGTGCATTCCCCTGCAGCTGCCTCTGCACTGGTCACTACCCTGTTTAGGATCCTGTAAAGTCTCAGTATTGTATGCAGAATAAAGACTAAATTTCACAGTCTGGCATTTAAGCCCAATTTCCCAATGTTCTCCCCCATTACTTTGCTGAAACTATCCAATGTTCCAATTACATAGTGCTACATGCCCTCTCTGTGTTACCTTGAATCTTTCTAACACCCACAGTACCTTTCTTCATAACATCTGGTTGTTCAGTGCTCTGCTCTGTCTTTGCTCATCCAGATATTGAGTGCCAGCATCACAAAGCCTTTGATGATGGTGATGATGATGATGGATATTAGCCACTCTACAAACTCATAATGGGTAGCTGACACTTTACATGCATTATCTCATTTAATTCTTCTGATTAATATTATTCCCACTTTACTGATAAGGAAACTATTGTTTAAAGAGGTCAGGTTACATCTCTAGGTCACATAAACTCATAAGTGGCAGAGTTAGGGCTTAAAACCAAGTCTATCTGACTCTAAAGTTCAAAGATTTAACCATTCTATTCTACTGCCTTTTCCTACCTAGACATGGTATCTCCTTTCTGAGCTATAATCACACTTGATTTGAGCCTATTTTATGGTAAACATCACATAATATTTTTTATTTTATTGTTCATGTATACACATCTTTTCTATTGTATTTATTCAGCAAACATTTATGGGGAATTTATTTCTTACCAAACCCTTTGCTAAGAATTGGAGACAGAGAAACCAAATAGGAGTCTTCTCCTTCAAGGAACTCATAGTCTAATTGAGGGTGAGAGGCAACAATTAAATCTGCACTTAGAATATTATACAGTATGATTATTTTAACATGAATAGTTCTAAATGTTCTGACAGCAGAGATGGAATGCTTAGTGCTGCTACCATGGGATTGGAAAGATGAGGATATTGCATTGTTCATCCTATGGGTATAATTGTCTTGATTGATAACTGCCTTGGAATGACCCTGGCATCAGTCAATAAGTAGAGTTGGGAAAATGAAGAAGTTCTATACGTATATAATAGCTTTACAAACTTTTTTTTCACTTTATAATAGTGTTTTCTCACTTTTATTTCACAGAAATAATAATAATAATAGCTAATATTTATTAAGTACTTGTTTACCATATCCCAGGCACTGTTCTAAGCACCATAAAGACAATAATTCATTTAGTCTTTACAACATTCTTTAAGGTAGTTATCTTGCTATCCCTGTTTTATAGAGGAAGCAACTGAAACACAGGCATTGAACCTGTGCCCTAAGTCACACCCCTAGTAAGTAGCAAAGCTGGGTGGTTTGGATCTAGTGGCCATGTGCTTAACCACCTTCCTCTCCTTTCGCTCAATTCTACTTCTTTAGTATTTAATAAAATAAAGTAGCAATATATTTTCTTTTGTAATGCCTTCCCTCTCCTTTCTTCCCTTTCTCCCTTTCCTTCGTGCCCTCCCTCATTCTGCCGTCATCTGTTGACTACCTACTCTGTGCCCAGAACTATGCGGGGGATACAAAGGCAAATCAAGACATACATAGAAAAGTATCGGAACACAGAGGAGAGACATCTAAACAAGATGGAGGGATGCAGTCAGAGAAGCCTTCTTGAAAGAGATGTTCTTGAGCTTAGTTTTGAAGGACGAATAGGAATTAACTACCAGGACACAGCAAGGCTCAGGGAAAAAGCACAGGCTCTGGAGTCAGATCTAAGTTAATTCAAATCAAGTCCTGTGTGACCTTGGGTAAGTTTCCTAACATCTTCCAGCCCCAACTCTCTCATACATAGAATGGGCTTTATAATACCTGCCTTTTAAGGCTGTTATGAAAATTAAGAATGATGACTTATGGAGAGCATCCATCACAGTGCCTGCCACAAAGCGGACCTTAATGTGCCGGCTGTTACCATGACTGCTCATAATCTCCATAGTAAAAAGTAAAATAGAACCACCAAATAATAAAACTAAGCAGGCATCAGAGTTATTTTATAGATAAGGAAATGGAGACCCAGAGACAAGCCAGTGTCACACAGGCTTGGTGGCAGTTGGAACTGGAATCCAGATTCTCTGACAGTTCTACTGTTTCCCTTCCCCTGTCTGGCATTCCAAACTCATTTGTCTGTAAGTCAGTCCACCTCATCTCCTGGGTTAATGAAGCAGTTCACAAACTTTCCAATTGTTTACACTCCATCTTTGTGATTTTTGCCATGTTCTTGTATTAACATTCTCCTGTACTATTATTTACTTAATATTTTTCTTCAAATAAACTCATTTGTACTAAAGTAGTTAAAATGAAAAATTTTTATCACCATTATAAATGGGAGACCAACAATATCACCTGTGAAATCACAGGTTTATGGTATAATAAGTTATATTTCTTGTAAGACACATTAAAATAAATAATGTTTCATCTAAAATTATCTGCACTGCCCCAAATCGTATGCATACCACATCTTAGGAAATGCTGGCCTATGTAATTCCTTTCCTTTCACAGAACTTCTAGATCATGTCCAAATCTATACTAAAACCAAACTGCCCTTTGCAGTTTATATTTATATTCAGAAGCGACAGAGCATAAGACCCAACTTACTCCCTGGCCGGTCACTGCCCCTCTGTTATTCATATCAGCTACTCACCACAAGGTCTGTAGTTGAATACTAGCCTCTCCTATTTTAGCTAACTTCTTCACCTCTTGGAGTTGTAGCTTTCCTGCCATAGAATAATACTAGATGTAGCCCCATTTGTTTGGAAACTTCAGTATCCTGTTTCCAGTAGATTCTATCCCCTGACTTGGAGTTTAGAGTCTAGATCAGTCCCTGCCCAAAAGGGACCACTGCTGGCAAACTGCAGCCTTCCAAATGGTTCAGCTCGTGGTACCTGCCGGAGCGCCTGGTACATGGTGTATATTCAGCAAATAGTTGTTGCCTCAACCAATTGCAGTACAGATGCCTCTGGCTAGAACTACTGCCACTAGATGGACATAAATGGCAATTGCACCATTCTGACCTGTCAACTAGGTCATGAGTGCTGGCTCCAGCGCTTCCCCTTGGAGGCCATCTGCCTTGCTCCCTCATTCCCTGACACCATCTGTTCCCCCTCCCGCCAAGTCCTCCTCTGGGTGAGCTAGCTCTGGGGATGTTTGCATACCAAACACTTAGCTAATTGATATTCTGTCACAATCTGCTCAACAAATGTTAGGCTTTTTTGTATTTTGTTATTATTTAGTGACACTTCAGTTATATTTTTAGCCAGGTTGAGGAGGGAAAAGAAGGAGTTACTTTAGCAGGCAGGAAATGTATTGCCAGGTCTTTCTTGCCTGGCATTCTCCTAAGCATCTGGGAGAGTCTCTAACAGACGGAGTTCAGGATATGATCAGATCTGATTTTATCAGCACATATCCCGGGCAAATTCAATGTGAGGATGAAGACCTCCTTTGTGCTTCTTTATGTTCTATATCATCACCCTTTGTGGATGGTGCACTCATCTCGTTCTAAAGCAGCCAGCCTTGCTCAGCCTTGGCAGCCACCTGTGTGGGAGTCACACAGCAAGGTCTGCTGCTCTGCCGGAAGGAGAGAAGGTGGCAGGCCTGGCCCAGAACTTTGTAATGAGGGACCCTCCATCAGCAAGAAGCACATCTTATTCTTGTTTAAATGTCACAATGTTCTTGGTAATTAAAAGAGAAATTAAAACAAACCCAGACAGAATAGTCATCCTCAAAGGCTGCTAGCAACACTGAGAATTACCCATAATTATTCTATCTGAAGGGCCTTGGACTTCTTAATGAAAATGAAATCATTTTAATGATGTCCTACTTTTTAACTTCTCAGGAAGCACTGACTAATAGGAGCAATTATTGCCCCAAAAAGTGTGTGGTGCAGTGGACAGAGCCTGGTCTCTTGAATCAGGAGATAGTGGGGTGTCTGTTTCCACTGAGCTGCCGTTAAATTGCATTTTTACCTGGTTCACATGGATATGCGGTACTTTGTTCTCATGCAGGGAGGCTGAGGACAATCCTGTCGGACACCATCCAACCAAGGCAGACTGTGCTTTCTAGAAAATCACGCACCTACACTCACCTATCAAAAACTCCCTTCATATCCCACTACCAAATATGGCAATCAAATGGATTTACTCATGTCTCTGAGAAGAAAGGAATAGAGTGAACCTTCATGAATCCAGTCAATATAATTCCCCTTTAATGGGAATTAAATTACGGTCTCAATAATGCCTGATGACAGTTCTGCTTTCTAGTCTTATATAAAAATTACTCCTCTAGCTTGAAATCCTGGTTATCTTTGATAGAGGAAATGAATGATTGGGCAAGTAATAGGATTGCCATGTTCTAGGGGATAGAAGGAATAGAAAGAATAGATTGATGAGTGGATGATAGAATAAGTAAATAACAGGATTGAGACTCTTTGGTAAGCCAGACAGGGATGCTGGGCTGGGCTGGAGAGCTATTTGTTTTGGAAATTCCTTGAAAGCTGATCATTTCTGGAGTTACATGAACCTGGGAAACAGTAAACACTAAATTTCATAGAATTTCATAGCTGGAAGAAATCTTTGATGTCATCTAGTCAAATTTCCCAGGAGATGCCTAAAAATCCTCTACAGACTCAATTTACTAGAAATTATTTCTGATTTTAAGCATTTTATTAACAAGAAACCCCAGCAAAGATTTTAAAAATAACCCCCATATGTTATAGTTCTGATTGTTACTTCATGATGCTGGGAAAGTGACAATGTGTGTGACCTTGGGCAAGTCCCTTTACCTCTCTGGATATTAGTTTCCTTATCTATAAACAACCCCAGCCCTGCCTTGCCTGCCTCTCGGGGTAGACAATAGGCTAAAGAAGACGCTATTAGTAGAAATGTCTTGCTAAACACTAAGGTATGGTGCACATTTTAAAATACTGTATACAAGCGCTGTTATTACCTCTTGCACTCCATAGCCAGGGATATACCACTCGCTATGTAAGAGTAGCAGTTTCATCCTCTCCATTCTGCTAAGAGCTTTCTCCCCTTTCCCATAATTCTCCCCCATAGAGTTGGCCACAGATGGGTCCCTATAAGAGCATTCTTCAAGGGATCCTGTGTGTTTTCATGAAAAACAAGGAATGGGATTGTGCAGCCACACCGTCTGCCAGGGTAACAGCCAGCAGACAGTGAAGCTTTCAATGGGAACAGCTGCAGGCCTCTCACTTTTCCCCACATCCTCAGCCACCAGGCCACTTGTCCCTAGGCCTCTATCAGCGTGGGTGAACCCCACGGAACACGGCAACAACAAGCCACACAGAGGATTCTCAGATTCTTCGTTCTAAGACACAGTAGAACCTCATAATGGCACAGATTGTTGTTCATTCTGCTGGGCATTTAGCAAGTGTTTATTATGAGTCAGGTCCTGTGCCAGCCACTGGGGATAAGAGATGAGTCAGATGTGCTGCCTGCCCTTGAGACCTCACAGTTTAGTGGGAGAAACAGACTCATGAGTGTCATACTGAGGATAGCATATGACCAAAGCCTGCAGTGTCTGGGCACAGCTGATGGATCGCTTAAATCTGTCTGAGGACTCAGGCTCAGGGGACGCTTCTCAAAAGAGATAAGTTTTAAACTGTATCTTAACAGGGGTGTAGAAATTCACCAGGCAATAAGGGGAGGGGACGCACTGCAGACGGAAGGAGCTGTGAGGACAAAGGCACAGAGATGTGAAAGGGCATCTTGTTCTGGGCACAGTAGTCATTGAGGCTGGAGTACATGATACACATCAGCAAGTGGAAAGACCTGAAACAGGAGAGGTAGTGGGGTCCAAGGAGCCTGGCCTTTATGATGTCATGGAGACCACTGAAGGGTTTCAGGGAGGAGAATGTCATGGGCAGGTAAGGCTCTTACAGCACTTGGGTGGCAGTATGGGGGATGGGTGGGAAAGGAGAGAGATGAGAAATGATCTTAGGGTATTGAAGGAAGGGACAGATCCTAGAGAGATGTAGAGGGTAGAATTGATAGATCTTATTAAAAATTCTAAGAGCTTCTGGGACAGGAAATTAAAATAGAAAGAAGGCAGACTGAAAATTTAGTGAGTGCCCACAGGTAAGATGACAAGATATCTTGCATCCAGAAAATCAGACCTTGACTTCACCTTCTTGACTGCCTGGCCAAGATGGCCTGTGTAATGTTTGTGAATGATAGGTCAAAATTAGTTGCTCTGTCAAGGAAGAAGCCTTCCCCAGGCAGAGGAAGATTAAAGATTGACAAATAGTTGTGCTAGGATCTCCATATTAAGTCCTGTCTAGATCCATGTATTAGCACAAGGACTGCATAACTCAGAATGCTCTGCTCCCTGTAGGATACAACTATACACCAAGCATAGGACAGATTCCCAGAAGACTTGGTATTTGAGCGGGGTCTTGAAGGAAAGCAAAGGAAAAATAACCACCATAAAATGATAGCCTACCTGGTTGGCCCTTTCATAGAAGTATACCTGGAAGGCTCTAGAACAGCACTGTGAAACAGAACTTTCTGTAATGACAGAAATGGCCTTCTGTGTTTTCCAATTCAGTAGCCACTAGTCACACGTGGCTATCGAAGCACTTGAAATATGGCTAACGTGACTGAGGTACTGAATTTTTTAAACTTTATTTGACTTTTCTTTAAAGATAAATAGCCACATGTGGCAAGTGGCTGCCACACTGGACAGCGTAGCTCAGAGTCCACTGAGTATGTCCAGGTCCTGCTTCACAGGATCCTTCCCTGCTTTGCTCCCTTGGGACCCTCACCTGTCTCGTCTCACCTGGCGTAGTCCCTCCAGTCTGACATACTGACTGGCTACCTTCCAGCTTCCAACAGTGGCTCTGTTTCCTGGTTATCCATTTCCTCTCTGTCACCCACCACAGCAGAGGCTGGTGTCAGGGTGTGATGCAGCCTTCTACCTCCCTAAGCTGTGCCAGAGTGTGGCCTAGACACAGTGGCTTCACAGAAGCCTGTCCTGCCACTTCTGGCCCTCCACTAGGCCTTATTCATTCCCTCCCTTCTTTTCCTGGCTACTTCAGCCAACCAGTTAGCAACCTGGAATATTCTTTGATGTTTTCCGTCCCCGAGAACTTGAGTCAGAGGATGGAACAGTTGGAGTGGAGATGTGTGTGATTTGGGGTGGGGTGTGTATGTGTCTAACTGGTCGCACAAATGCTTTGATTTGAGGTTTCTGATAGTAGGTGAAGGGCTCCATCCTCTGGGGGCTTTTCTGTCAGGCATTTTTAACTCTGGCTTGTATACAAATAGCAATAATTGATAGATTGATTACATTTATGGATGGAAAAGATGGCTTCAGGATCCGAGAAACAAGAAGTTTCTTGATAAGCCAAAGCACTGGGCCAGATTTAACATGATTCTATGTAATGATGACAAAGTTCCGATCCTGTATTCAGGTCTAAATGGCTAACTGCCTAGGTAGCAATATGTGATTTAGAACAGTGGTCTCCAACCATTTTGGCACCAGGGACTGGTTTCACGGAAGACAATTTTTCCATGGGCCAGGGATATGTGGAGTGGAGTGTCATGGGTCAGGGGACAGTGGTGCGGAGCTCAGACAGAGACGCACAGCCTGTTTCCTAACAGGCCACGAACCAGTACTGGGCCATGGCCTGGGGGTTGGGGACTGCAGATTTAGAAGACTTGGTGGTTTTAGCTGATTGTGAATTAGTGGTGGATAACAAGAAAATTAAAACACTCTTGGAATGCACCAATAGAATAGCATCCAACAAGAGAGTGATAGGCCTGCTCACCCTGCCCCTAACTGATTTAGACTACACCTAGATCATTGTTACAGGTTCTGAGAGCCTCTCTTTTTTGAAAAAAAAAAAAAAAAAAAAGGAGCACTGACAAACTCAAACTGAAGGGACTGACCACAATGGAGAAGGGACTGGTAACCTGCCATACAAGGATCTGGGACAAGTGAGCCTTAGAAGAGCAGACCATGGGGACAGAGTCATTGTCCTTAGTCTCTGGAGGGCAGTCACAAAGGGCTCCAGAGAGCACAGCAAAAATAAATGAGTGAAAACTTGAGCATATTTCAGCTCAGTACAAGGAAAATATTTCCAATTCTCAGAACTGTGATTTCTGGTGGTCTGAGCTTGCCAGGCAGAGTTTGGTGGAAACCCTGAAGCAACGGTCTCAAACATGCCCCAAAGCCAGCCTGCTCCAACACTGACTGTCCCCACAGTGATGGATGGCGAACTCAGAGTGTGTAGGCCCTATAGCGGCTGACCCTGTTTAGCTTACAGGTTCTATATTAAGTGTCAGACTCTTCTCATTCTAGCTCAGCATTCTAATTAAATAACCTTGGCTCCTTGCATGTGGAAAACAGGTTTCAAGCACAGAACCCCTAGCACCAAGCAGAATGGCAACATAATTTTAGCTCCTGAGCAAAATGAGTCTCACAATAGCCTCAGTACAGTGTGCACATTAACATTTGAATATGCTGTATAATAAGCGTGTTAATTACTCTGAGAAGAATACTTGAAGAATAAAATAAGCTGTGATCATTAGAGGAGAAAGGGGTTAGCAATTTATGGCATGGGCTGCTGCTTAATATTCAAAAATACATGACAGCTCCCATCACAGGTAAAAAGAGAATTATTAGGATTATAAAAATGTAATGACAGTGGCAGGTAGTGATCAGAATTTTAAAGGAAATGAATTTGTGGTAGAGGGTTTTTTTTTTTAAAACACATTCAGATTTACTACTAATAAAAATGTGTCCCCCTTTGGTTGTGTCATTCCTTTGGGTCGTTTGAAATGTGGACCCATTGCTGTAGGACTAACCTCAGCTTTGTAGAAATGGCTGGCAGACTCTTCACCAGAGATGAGAGGCTGAGATGGAGAGGCCTCACAATGGACACAGGGACTTGATAATCACCTTGTGCTGGAATAGAAGCTGTAATGGAGAGCTGGAACCACACGTCTTGGATGACGTAGACCAGCGGTTCCCAATGTCTGATTTACACACCTCTCAGGGATCCTGAGACTCCTTCAGCAAGGCCATAAGGTCAAGATTATTTTCATAATAATATTAAGATGTTATTTTACTTTTTCACATTGTTGAATGACTACATATTCCATAATTACATTTATATGACATGTCCAGAATAGGCAGATCCCTAGAGAAGAAAAGCAGGCGTGGCATGGTGACTCATACCTGTAATCTCAGCACTTTGGGAGGCTGAGGCAGGAGGATGCTTGAGGCCAGGAGTTCGAGACCTGCCTGGGCAACATATTGAGATCCTGTTTCTATTAATAAAAATAATAAAAATTAAAAAATTATCTGGGCTTGGTGGCACATCACCACCTGTTTCTAAAAAAAGAAAAGAAAAGCAGATAAGTAGTTGCTGGGGACTGGGGTAGGCCAGAGGGAAGTGACTGCCTAAAGGGTAGAGTTTCCTTTTGTAGTGATGAAAATGTTCTGGAACTAGGTAGCAGCGGCATTTGTACAACATTGTGAATGTACCAAATACCATTGAATTGTGTTCTTTAAAATGGTGACTCTTATGTGAATTTTTTTTTCCTTAGAGACAGGTTCTCACTCTGTAGCCCAGGCTGGAGTGCAGTGGCACAATCATACCTCACTGTAGCCTTGAACTCCTGGGCTCAAGCAATCCTCCCACCTCAGCGTCCTAAGTAACTAGGACTACAGTCACGTGCCACTAGGCCTGGCTAATATTTTTAATTTTTATTTCTTTGTAGTGATGATTTCTCGCTATGTTGCCCAGATGTTGTTTGAATTTTACCACACACACCAAAAGTAAAGTCCGTGTATTGTAGCACATGGGGATTCTTCCCATCTAGAATAGAAGCTATTCGCGTGTTTTCTAATCCTGGAAGTTCTCTTTGTATATGTGTTGTCTGAAGTGAGCATGTGAAGTTCTTCTCCTTGCACGTTTCTCAATAGCTATAATTCTTAAAGTAACGGAATATTTTCCTTATTCCCCCAGCCATTCTAGGTCCTTTAAAACTGCGGAACCCAACCCTGGGGCCATGGCCTGGGCTGTTAGGTACCAGGCTGCGCATCACCGTCTGAGCTCCGCACCCCCCACCCCTAGCCCGTGGAAAAACTGTCTTCCACGAAACCAGTCCCTGGTGCCAAAAAGGTTGGGGACCACTGCTTTAAAACACTTCTTTTGACTTTGCCTATGCTAGTTCCTTTACCTGAAATATCTTTTCTGTCAACGTGGAAAGCTACTGCTTGTCCTTTGAAGCTCATCTAAAATGACACTCCCTCCACGAAATGTTCCTGGGCCACCACTGCCCACACACCCCAGGAATTGGTCCCTTCCACCTCTCTGGGTTTCTAGTGTACCTTGGTCCTATTCTTTCTTTATAACTCATTCCTGATATATGACCTTGTCACATTGTGTCACAGTTAGAACACATCACTTTTTGTTAATGTGTGTCTCCCCAAAGGCGACTCTTAAAAGCCAGAGTGTTTTCTTATTATCCCTCAAGCCCAGCATGCACGAGCGCATGTGTACACGCACACGTACACATGCATATGCACACACATGGACACACCACATAATGTGCTCATTTATAACTATAGGTTAAGTACTTTTTTAGAGGCTTTAGAAATATTAACTCATTTAATCCTTATAACTTTATACACATTTTACAGATGATTCGACTGAGCAAACAAAAACTCTCAGGTCATGAAGAGATGTTAAAACAGCAAAACCATGTGATAGCAAAACCATATGATAGCATCTGGTATCAGACATGGCATGTGGTTGGTGCTCAATAAATGCCTGTTTCTTCTGACAAAAGAAAAATGGTTAATAATAAGTAAGTGAAAGAGATTCATTTTTATGACATGTTAAGTAACATTTAGGAAGATGTTTCCATATTTTTCAGACTTCATAGTGTGTTAGACCTGGGAGGCACCTTGGGGGTCTCCTGGTGCAAGACAGAGATAGGGCGGGAGAGCTCTAGGGTAATCTCGTAGGAGGAACAGGGATCTGGAGCTTAAGGGGAGATTAGGAGGAGGAAAAGACACCAAGAGAGTGAAGGAGTTTAAGATTATGCAGCTAGCACTTTGGAAACACCCTAGCCAGAGGAAAGGCTCAGGAAGGCAGGGGAACTAGGAGATGGAGGAGTCACAGAGCAGTGCAGGGTGCCCAGAGCATGTACCCTGAAGAGGGGAGACAGAGTTTCAAAGTCAAAGAGCACTTCAAGACTTAACAAAAACCATTTGTAGTCCTTTGTCCTAACCCACCCCAACAGAACTCTCCAGGGGCAACTACCAGCAAGTCTTTTAGCTGTTACTTCTGATGTTTGCGTCCATACTTATAAACACATTTCTATTGCTGTTTCTTGATTTTTCCATTTTAGACATTATCTATTGACTTCCTACTATTAGACGTTTAAGATTTTGCTCTCTCCTACCACCCCTAAAAGCCAGTGGGCACTGGTGAATTGGAAAGCAAGTGACCCATCTAAAAGGGAGGCAGCTACTACTCAGCAGGTTATTACCAGGGAATGTAGCTCCACGCTGGCAGATTGTGTCCGTTAATAAGGTTCATTGGTAAGTAACAAACACAACAAAATGACTGACCTAACAATAAAAGCTCACACTGAAAGTCTAGGGTAATTCAGGCTTCAGGGTTGGTTTGATTTAGCAGATCACCAATGTCATCAAAGCTGACTTTGACATGAGATGGCTGCCAACAATTCCCAGAGCTACATAAGTCCTTGTCTAGGTCCACAAAGATTAAAAAGTCACCTCTAGAAGCCTCTTTCTCAGGAACCCGTAGCGAACATCTGTTAATGTAAATTGGGTAGGACCTACATGTAACATGCTATAAGATCCGCTCAGGGTGTTATATAAAGAACCTGGATGTCTGGTGAAAAACAGTGGCTTCCTAGTAGGCCCCTGCTTTCTTGCAACTTTTCGCTAAACAGCATCTGAAGAAATGGGAAAATTAAGAATCTCCAACACCATAGAAAATCGGACAGAAATCTAATGCCAGAATCTTGGCAGCATCTCTATTCTATTAAAGTGCATCTTGGAGCTGTATTAAGAAAGTCACCCAATTTAGAACTCACATCATACCCACCCTCATTTCATGAATGGACTGCCTGAGAAAAGGGAGGTATGCCCTGGGACTCCCCTCCCACGTAAGCTGTCCCCTGCCGCTGGGACATCAGCCCCCGGGGAACAGATCTCTAGGGCAGACAGAGCACCTTTCCCCAGCATTCGCAATCATGGCAACCTTCCTCTGCCAGCTTGCTTGCTTTTTTAACTAAAATTTCATTTGTTTCAGAGTAATACATGGGCAGGGTTTTAAACGTTATATAGGACTACTCCGAAGTTTGTTACCAAAAATGGCAGTCCCCTGCCTCAGCCCTGCCCACCTCCCTCATTCTCCAGAGACTGCTTTCAGTTCTTTCAGCGGTTGGTTCCGGTGTTTGCCTCCTTTCGTATGAGTACTGTGACTATATTACTCCTTTTGAAAACAAATTTCAATGTTAATATTAACTGTTGACTTCCTACTATGAAAAATAAGAATTTTGCTCTCTTCATCCTCACTCCCACACATTTTTTACTTCCCCTCTCCTTTCAATATTGGTTATTCATGTTAATGTGGCTCTGTATATAACATTTACAGGTGATTATGAGACCTACATGTAACATACTGTAATTATATTTCTTTCCTTGTACAACTTTTAATTTTTCCTGGAGTTAAGCATTACCTCTTTTTGTTTTTCATTTGCTTAATTTTCTATGTCTAAAAGAGCTATGAAACTCCTCTCACTTCTCAGTGTGGTTACACAGGCAGCAGCCCTGACTGTGATTCCCTGACACCCCGTGGGAGCCCTCGGTCCTTCTTCTAGTCGGCACAGGATTGCCTCCAGGGCCTGCTGCACAGCGATCATTGAGGGAGTGTGTTGGCCGGCAGCTTCCTGAAAAAGAGGGCACAGCGGGTCGATATTCTGAGTCCTTGAATGTATGAAAATATCTTCAGTATAGTCTGACTCCTGAATGATAGTTTGGCTGTGTAAGTTCTATGAGGAAGATAATTTTCCTCAGAATTTTAAAGATGTCAAATTGCTCCACTGTCTTCTAGTTTCCAGTGTTCTACTCTTTTTTTTTTTTTTTTTTTTTTGAGACAGAGTCTAAATCTGTTTGCCCAGGCTAGAGTGCTATGACGTCAGCCCTGCTCACAGCAACCTCAAACTCCTGGACTCAGGCAATCCTTCCACCTTAGCCCCCCAAGTAGCTGGGGCTACAGGAGCTCGCCACCACACCCGGCTAATTTTTTGTTTCTATTTTTAGTTGCCCAGCTATTTTTTTCTATTTTTTTAGTAGAGACAGGTTGCTCAGTCTGGTCTCGAACTCCTGAGCTCAAGCAATTCTCCTGCCTCAGCCTCCCAGAGTGCTCATTCTATGTTTTATTGAGAAGGCTCATGCCATTTTGATTTCTGATCTTTTAATTATGATTTTTTTTATCCTCTTAGGACACTTTTAGGATCTTTAGTTTTCTATAATTTCATTGTGATAGTCTTGGTGGGCCATTTCAATCTGGAATCCCAAAGGAATTGTGTTATATTATTGCTTGACAACTTCATTCTTCATGTCTATAGGAACTAAAAATACTGACACTTGAGGGTCCCTCAATGAAAATGCCATCTTGTTTCCTAATCACCCTAGGGCGATGCCCACTAGTCTTCAAGACCTACCAGTGGACACAGAGTTCCCACAGAAGCCCTTTTCAGTGCCTCTCTCGTAAATATGGATGGATATTCAAGGATGATCATATACTCAGGAAAGACTCTAAAATAAGAGTCAGAACTCTGAGCTACTACAAGGAACTTGGAGAAAATGGAGAAAATTCATAGATAAGAATAAAAATTAAACAAATATATTTAATATGTATATATTAAATATAAATATATATCCATATATTTATTTTTGTATATTTATATTTATGGATACATATGTTTATAATGATGATGTCACTGCACTCTAGCCCAGGCAAATATAAAGAAATATAAATATATTTATATTTTATATATTTATAGAGACATATATTTACATATAGGTATACATACATATGTACATATCTGTATATATATATCTGTATATATATTTAAATGGGATATCATTGTCAATTTACCTAATTAACAAAGATGTTTACAGTTTTATTGAGATGTAATTCTCATACCATAAAGTGCATCCTTTAAAGATGTTAAAAGATGAAAAGATGTTACATTAATGAAATAAAAACAGCATGCTATGCAAAATGAACATTAGAACCAGAAAGAGCCCATGGAAATTAAAAATATGAAAGATAAAATAAAACAAATTTGTGCTGAGATGTGGGGCTAAAAAAAAAAGATTCTGAAAGTGGCACTCAGTTAAAAAAACACAAAAACAAATTTGGTGATCATAGATATTCTCTTTTAAATCACCTTCCCCAGAAAAGAATCCTCCACTCTCCTGCTTCTGGAGATTAGCCATTAGAATTCTGGAGCCAGGTAGGAAATGGGGAGTTGGAGGGTATTTCACCATTTGGGATGCAGACTTCCATTTAATTCCACTTAATTGCCTCCATTTTATCTTTTCTCTCTCTCTTGAACTCTGATTAGTCAGATATTGGACCTCCTAGATGATCCTCTAATTATATATTTTTCCTTTAGAGTATATAGAGATAGATTTTTTTTTTTTTTTTTTGAGACAGGGTGTCACTCTGTTGCCCAGGCTAGACTGCAGTGACATCAACATAGCTCATTGCAGCTCAAACTTTTGGCTCAAGTGATCCTCCCACCTCAGCCTCCCAAAGTGCTGGGATTACAAGGCATGAGCCACCACTACTGGTGTCTATTATCATATGCATATTTCTTTACCTTTTTGTGCTACTGTATGGGCAAATTTCCTCAACTTTAAATCCTTTTAGGGATTCGGAAGGGTATAGAGATAAGCGTATTAGTTCAATCTGTCAGGACTAAGCAGAAATCCTTCTGGTACCATTCTACATCTAGGCTCATAGTATGTTGTTTGGGGGGGAAAGAGATAAGAAATGGGACTGGGGATTTCTATGGGGAGTAGCATAGGACTAGTGTTGGAACTATGCTTTCTAAAAGGTATGGTCTCAACTTCTGCATCCAAAGCAACCCTCATCTGGACCTGGTGTCCCTGAGTCCATAGCCCCTCTGAGCCCATTTCTTCAGAGAGTAAACTTCCATTCTTCTGCCATTTGTCCACTGGCTTTCCATTTTCTACACTCGCCCAGACGTACTGGTAAGGCTATAGACAGAAAAATAAATGAACAGAGAAGGAGGTTCAGAAATAGACTTAATAAAATGTAAAGATTTAGTGTGTGTTAAAGGTCACATTTTATGTTCAGTGGGGATAAGATGGTTATTTAATAAACGGTATGGGGTCAACTAGCTCACCATTAAAAATAAAGAAAATGAGATCCTTACCTCAAACTATACATTAAAATACTAAGTCCAACTAGATGAAAGATTTGACATAAAAATGGAATGAGAAGTACCAGAAGAAAATGTAGGTGAATACTGATATAATCTTGGGGTAAGGAAGGCCTTTCTAAGCATGATGAGAGCAATAAAGCATAAAGATTGGTTTGACCCTAAATAAAAATTTCAAATTTTTCTGTATCTCCCCGGAATGTGTGTTTTTGCGTGCATGTATACATATATATGCACACACGAGGAGACATATCTCCATCCTATAAACAAAGTTTAAAAAGCAAACAACAAACTGGGAAAAATAGTTTCAATGTGTATATATGTCAGACTAAGGGTTAATATTCTTAATATATAAAGGGCACTTATTAATAAGTAATTTTGAAATACCAACAATACATGAACAGGCAACTTATAAAGAAATACAAATGGCTTAAAAATATCTGAAAAAATATTCAGCCCTATTTGTTATATAAATAAAAACTTACATACATTTATAAATTAAGATAATCAAATGGGATATCATTGTCAATTTACCTAATTAACAAAGATGTTTACAGTTTTATTGAGATGTAATTCTCATACCATAAAGTGCATCCTTCCAAAGTATACTATTGAGTATTCCAAAGTATTCTAGTATACTAGAATATTCATAGAGTTGTACAATGATCATCACAACCAAATTCCAGAGTACTTCCATTACCCCAGTAAGAAACCCTATACTCATGGCAGTCAGTCCCTATTACTCCCAGCCCTTGACAATCACTAATCTACTATCTGTGTCTATGGATTTACCTATTGTGGACATTTCATATAAGTGGAATCATGTAACATGTGGCATTTTGTGTCTGATTTCTTTCACTTAGCATTGTATTTTTAAAGTTCATCTATTTGTAGCACATATCAGTACTTCATTTCTTTTTATGGCCAAATAATATCCCATTGTATAGATGTATTAGTTTTCTATTTGCTGCTGTAAAAAATTACCACAATTTAGTACCTTAAAACAACATAAATTTATTATCTTACAGTTCTGGGGCTAGAAATCGGAAACAGGTATCATTGGGCTAAAATCAAGGTGTTGGCAGAGCTGTGTTCCTTTTGGGAGGCTCCAACGGAGATTCTCTTTCCTTCCCTTTTCCAGTTTCTAGCGGCCATCCATATTCCTCGGCTTATGGCTCCCTTCCTCCATCTTCAAAGCCAGCATTTGGATCCTTCTCACATCACATCACGATGACCTCCTTTTTTGTAGGTAAATCTTCCTTTTTCTTCCTTTTGCCTCCCTCTTCAGCTTTTAAGGACCCTTGTGATTACATTGGTCTACGTGGATAATCCAGGATAATGTTCCCATCTCAAGATCCTTAATCACATTTGCAAAGTTTCCTTTGGGGATCATTCTTCTGCCTGCCACATGGATATACCACATTTTGTTTATGCATTCATCTGTTGATGGATGTGGGTTATTTCTACTTTGGGGCTATTATGAATAATGCTGCTACGAACATTCTTGTACAAGTTTTTATGTAGATTTATGTCTTCAATTCTTTCGGGTATATACCTATGAGTGGAATTGCTGGTAGCAATATATTTATTTTAAAGTGTACAATTCAGTGGTTTATCAGTATATTCACAAAGTTGTACAACCAAGCCGTCACCTCAATCTAAATTCAGAATGTTTTCATCACTCCACAAAGAAACTCTCTACCCATTAACAGTCACTCCCCATTCCCCTACCAATCTGTGATAACCACAAATCTGCTTTTGGTCTCTATTTGCCTATTCTGGACATTTCACATAAATAGAACCATACACTATGTGGCCTTCATATCTGGTTTCTTTCAGTTTGCATGTTATTAGGATTTATTTATGTTGTAGCATGTATAAGTACTTCATTCCTTTTCATGGCCAAATAATATTCCATTGAGTGGATAGAACACATCTTGTTTATTCATTCATCAGTTGATCGACATTTGAGTTTTTTCCCACTTTGTGGCTATTATGACTAATGTTGCTGTAAATATTCCTATACAAAGTTTGTTTGGCCATCCATTTTCATTTTCTTGGGTATATACCTAGGAGTGAAATTGCTGACTCATATATAATTCTATGTTTAACTTTTTGAGGAACTGTCAAACTGTTTTCCAAAGCAGTTGCACCATTTTACATTCCCACCAGCAATGCACAAGGGCATGAGGTGGTACCTCATTGTAGTTTCAGCTTGCATTTTACTGATGAGTTGCAATAGTTCTTTATACATCTGAACACAAGCCCCTTATTAGATATATGATTTGCAAATATTTTCTCCCATGCCATGTATTGTCTTTTCATTTTCTTGATAGTCATTTGAAAGACAAAATTTTTAATTTTGATAGATTCAATTTATCTATTTTCCTTTTTTGTGCTTTTGGTGTCCTATGGTCACTCCTGTGTTTTCTTCTGAGTCTTTTAGTTTTAGCTCTTATATCTAGGTCTATGATCCATTTTGAGTTAAGTTTTGTAAATGGTGTGAGTTAAGAGGATCTAATTTCATTCTTTGCATGCAGATAGCTAACTGTCCCACACACCATTTGTTGAAAAGACTATTCTTTCCCTTATTGGATTGTTTTTGACACTCTTGTTGAAAACTAATTGACAAAGACTTTTCAAAGATAATATCTAGTTTAGGCAAGGGTAAGGGAAATTCCTGTATACTGCTAATGGCAGTACAAAAAGTAGCACAGCCTTTAGAAGGCAATTTGGCTATGCATGTACAGGTTTGAAACGTGTATACTCTCATTCAGGAACTGTACTTCCAGGGATTTATTCCAAGGAGCTAATTATATACAAAGATGTTATGAATAGTGGTGAACAACTGGAAATAATCTAAATGTCTGTCAGTGGAGACCAGGTGAGTAAATTACGCTCCATCCATACAATAAAATGATACATCCTTTAAAAATGATGAAGTAAATCTGTATTTATTGACTTCAAGCAATCATTGTGACCTATTGCTAGGTGAAAAATAAAAGCACACTAGAAAGCAACATTTATAGTAAAATTCCATTTATAAAAATTATATAGTTTACATACACATTCATAGAGAGCTAGCTTGGAAAATATTCACAAAAATGTTAACAATGGTCCCTCTAGGTAATGGGATTTTGGCTGGCTTTTATTTTTTTCTTTATACTTTTTTGCATTGCATGAATTTGCTACATGAATATGTATTGTCTTTATACCCAGAAAAAGAAAAGATATTTTCATTTTGTGGAAGAATATCTTCAAGGAATATGTATTGTAGGAGATTATTCAATTCAATGACATGGAAATATGTCCGTAATACACTGTTAACTGAAAACAGCAGATTATTCCACTTTTGAAAATTTAAAAAAATGTATACAGTATTTCCTAGGTATTATACTTTTTTTCACTTCTATTTCTGAAATAAGAATATCTCTTATAACTGATATGAATATTTCATGTAGTGGGTGCCCTCTCCCTGCTTCCTGAAAAGCTGTTATGAGATGATGCTGCTCACTATCTGAGACTCGAGAAAATGCCGTGTGTGTGTGTGTGTGTGTGTGTGTGTGTGTGTGTGTAGAAAAGACTGGCTGGAGGAATAGACACCAAAACCCGAACAGTACACTTAGTCCTTTAAAAAAAAAAGCGCCTTTTATTTTTTTCTTTTTGTGTAAGTATAGTTTCTAAGTTTTCTACAGTACACACACAGATAAACATAAAAAGAAACTGGGAGCCTGGCTGCCCTGATTTTCAAGGAAAAATTAGAGTTTGAGGGTATTTGGGACTTCTGGCTTTTATTAAAGTAAGAGACTTGCAAATTAGGGATCACATAAGCCAGAGTTTAGAGGGTGGACTAAATTGCTACAGGCCACTGAACAGCTCCTGGCCAGGCAGGCGCAGGTAAAGTGAGCTGGAGAACAGATGGTAGGGTTCAGGCAGCAGGAGCTGGACTCTTGGATCAGTCTTAGTTCTGTGTGGACAGGGGAATCCCTGTGAAGTGTGAGAGGGTCCAGATGGTGGGGACACTGGCTAATTACGAAGAAAGGCACTCAGATACTTTCCAGTTTAGCTCAGGGGCATGTTCCAAGTTCCTCAAGAGAGACCAAGGACTGTGTGAAACAAAACAAGTCTGATCATTGGAGAGTCAAAAACATATTGGTTTGGGGTGATCCCTTCCCCCCTCAGTCAAAGGGGTAGGGTAACTACAGAAAACAAAGCACTAGGAGCAGAGGTGGAGGACTGATGGCCACAGCAGAACGTTACTAGCCCTCAAGGAGGCCAGTGAGCTCTGGGACTCTGCTTAGGGAGGAACTCAGGCCTGCAGTGACTGTGGCTGGGGTGCAGAGGAGAGTGCCAGGCACTGCACCAGGTGGGAACTTCACCCACAAGATCATGTCTGATCCTCACAACACAGTGGTCCTGAGGTGAGCAGCCTGAGGCCCAGAGAGGTTATGTGGTTCATGCTAAAGCATATAGCCAGTAAGTGATGGAATTCACATCTCAATGGAGTCCTTCCCTAACAAAGGAAAACCATTGAACAAAGTTGTATTAATACATATCTATCATACTAGTAGGTGGAAAAAGTAAGTTTCTAAAAAGAAAATCTTGAATATTAAAAAAGATCTGTATAGTATAGAAAAAAAGCTGCAAGGATATACAAACTTAATGGTGGCTATAGCTCAATGGTAGGAACTTAATTTTAAATTTTTTTATTTTCCCTGTATAATAAACATGTAAATCTTTTTAAAGCAGGATCAAAGTAGTGTGAATTACAGTGAGCCTTTAATGACAGAGAACTCCAGTTTCTTGTTAGCTATGTGAGTTTTAGCAAACCCACTTGACTTTGCCGAGTCTGTTTCCTAAATACTAAAAAAGGTGGATTATAGTCCTGTCCCAGGAAACTGTTGCCAGGATTAGTGGAGAGACAATGTACAAAAAGTCCGAAGCACAGTTCTTGGCATAAGGACTGTGCTTAATAAATATTAGCACTCTTGGTAGTCACAGCTCTTCCTTGTTGCTCCAGGAAGACCTAGCAACTACAGCTGGTTTCAGAGCAGAAAGAACCCTGGTTCCCTTGGCAGGGGATGCTTATTGGACCTGCAACTGCCTGCACACCTGACACTTTCCCCTCCTCTGCTTTTACCACGTGGAGACTAACAGGATCTCATTTCTTAACCCATTTTCAACTATTTGCCTCTCCCTCTCACCTTGTCTCAATCTCAGCTGCCTAGATGGTATTTTTTGGTACACGTGACATTGTTTTCAACATAATACACATTTACAAAGCATCTACTATGTTCTAAAGATGGCCCCAAGCTCCCTCTCTCCATTCATACCATCCAGAAATATTTGTTTGAGTTCACAGCCTGGTTGAGGAGTTAGATCCTTCAATAGTTACCATTTGTTGCCGACTGCTATAACAGAGGTACATGTACCACACTGTGGAAACTCAGGGGGGTGGTTTGTTCTTACCAGTGTACACACATGTGTACAGAAGAGGATCAGAAGAATGGAAAGTATTCAGTTTTTAAAGAGTAATGATTTCATCACCCTGTATTATGCATCAGTTTCATATACTGCCTTTACTAAAGAGAAAATATACTCATTCTGTTATATTGGTTTCAAAGCCAGTTAAACCAATGCCTTAGTGGGTTGTTTCCTCTCATCTTGAGATTTATGAAAGTCTTTCCACAGCCACAAAGTTTGTGGAAGGCTTGGATCATCTGATGACTTGACAAATAATATGCTGTTGCTGAGGCTTCGGGGTGGGGAGCAGGTCCAAAGAGTTACAAACTAGCTCAGAGTGTTCTCAGACAGTTTAGAGCTTATTGGAATACATACACATTCTGATTAACAGGCAGTCTGAAGACTCAAAGGGGTGCCAAAACCTGGCATTATTTGATATTTTTATTACTTATTGGTCAAACATTAACATAAATGGAAGTAAAATAAAGTCACCCATAGTTGAGTCTCCCTAACTAAGCCGTTTTTACTTTTCCTTATTCCTTTCTAGCCCTTGCTCAAATTCATAAATCCATGGATGTCATAATTGCAGATTAGATACAATTATATATTCTACATCTTTTTCACACACAGATGCATACACAGAACGATGTTAAGTACAGCAATATTCAAAACCCAGGCCCTGTGACAACAGTCCCTTCAGGCCTGTAGACTGACAGTCCCGTAGATGTTGGCAGGGCAATGAGACACACCCTGTTCTGCCTGTGTTATTTATGCCTCTGGCAGTGAAGCCCCTGACAAAGAAGCATGTCACTGGAACACATGCTCTTTGTTCACAGAGGTGCATGCCAGCACCGGCTGCGGCTGCATAAGAGACAGTGCCCTGTCTGTAGTCTCTCCTTTGGCTCTTTTGCTTTCTTTTTATTTGCTGCACATTGTGGCTATGTTTATTAATTACTTTGTAGCTTAATATTATAAAACACACATTTATCTGTGAGCTATGTACCATGGGGAAAGAGTCCTTCATACCCTCCAGTTGGCCATGAGAGGACAGGGTCTCAAGATTTGCCCTGGTCCTTTCTAAGAATCAATACCACCTCCCCGGTGAGCCACCAGGTAACCACTCTCTCTAGCACAGAGCTACATATTTAAGGTTCCTTCAGCATCTCCCCTTTTCCTACAAGATGACACCTGCACGTTGTTTGGTATTAAAAGCTGTCTGTGGCCGGGCGTGGTGGCTCATGCCTGTAATCCTAGCACTCTGGGAGGCCGAGGCGGGAGGATGGCTTAAGGTCAGGAGTTCAAAACCAGCCTGAGCAAGAGCAAGACCCCCGTCTCTACTAATAATAGAAAGAAATTAATTGGCCAACTAAATATATATAGAAAAAAATTAGC
>CAUYRT010092342.1:0-25422 GCA_963574885.1 Lepilemur ruficaudatus | reverse complement strand
CATGGCGTTAGCCTAGCTCACAGCAACCTCAAACTCCTGGGCTCAAGCAATCCTTCTGCCTCAGCCTCCCAAGTAGCTGGGACTACAGGCATGTGCCACCATGCCTGGCTAATTTTTTCTATATATTCTTAGTTGGCCAATAAATTTCTTTCTATTTATAGTAGAGATGGGTGTCTCACTCTTGCTCAGGCTCAGGTTTCGATGAAATTATAGTTTTTGTAGGTCAAAATGGCCAAATAAATATCAGCAGTTTCATATGATTCAACCTAATACAAAAATCAATCACATTCCTGTATACTAACAATAACTAAATATATATTTAATAAATGTATATTTTTAAAAAGATTCCAGCCAGGTGTGGTGGTATGTGCCTATAGCCCCAGCTACTCAGGAGGCTGAGGCAGGAGGATCCCTTGAGGGCTGGAGTTCAAAGCTGTAGTGAACTATGATTATGCCACTGCACTCCAGCCTGGGTGATGGAGTGAGACCACATCTCTCAAAAAAAAAAAATTTAATAAAAATATCCCATTCACAATAGCCACAGAAAACTATAAGGCATCTGGAAAATTATCTGAACAAGACATATATATCTTGGGGAGGAAACTTGGTTGAGAGACCTGTATAAACAGAGACCATGTTCATGGATGGGAACAGTATCATAAAGAGGTTAATTTCCCCAGATAAGTTTAAAAATTCAATGCAGTACCAATCACAATTTCAAAAGGATTTTTTGGATGAAGTTTTATGTGCTTATACTAAATTTCATATGGTAAAGAACCAAGGCTATTTTGAAAAAGAATTGATGGAGATAAAGTTTTGTGGGCCAGCATGATTTGCAGAACCTGTCTCTCTAGTCAGAGCAGTGTGTCATTGGTAAAGAGCAAGTCAAACAGGCCAACAGAACAGACTAGGGAAAAATCCAAATGTATTAACAACATAAGTGTAAACTTTGAAACTTTTGGAAGAAACCGTAAGAGAATATCTTTATTTACCCTTGGGGTAAGAAAGGATTTCATAAACAAAATATAAAACCATAAAGTGTATCATGTGATTACATTAACTATAAATCTTAAGCATGACAAAAGATACCTTAAACAAAAGACAAGCCACAGACAGGATATTTACAGCACATCTAACGGGCAGAGGCCTTGTATTCAGAATATATAAAGAACTCTATTTAATAAGAAAATAACAATCAAAACATAGAGGTTGGGGATCTCTTAGAATATGTAATGCCTATTAGTTTCTGCCAATATTAAATATGATGTCTCTACTGATAATGCTTTCAAACCAGTTTAATTCTTTTTAGTTCTGATAAGTTCTTATGTGAGTGGTAGCTATAAATGGTGAGTATGTTTTGTCAGTTCACGGAAGAGAAAAGGAAATGGCCAACAGATATATGAAAAGATATTCAACCTTACTCTAGTAATTAAGAAAATGCAAAGTAAAGTTCGTTTTTTAAAATTCTAACAGTTATGAATCACATTTGGCTAAAAGCCAGCTTTGGAATCTATCACAGCTCAGCGTATACCAGCAGTGCAAACTTGGAGAGGTTTCTTTACCTCTCTGAGCCTGTATTCTGTTTAAAATGGGGTTAAAATTACTACTTCATGAGATTGTCGTGATAAATAAAGAAGATATATTAAGTTTTAGAACAGTGCGTGAATGTAGTAAGTGATAAATGATAGTTGATTTAATTATTTGTAATGCAAATTATAAAAATACTGAAAAGTATCCAGATCCAGCCAAATTTTGTCCAGCTGTATTCTACTTGAAGAGATCTTAAATGGAGAAGCTACCTATCCCGGAAAATTCTAGCTAGTGTCATACTCAGAGCCCTCCCAGGTGGTATTACCTTGGTGAAGTCATAACTAGGGACTAGACCTTATCTCTAAAGGTTCACAGCCTCAATTTTATAAGAAGAAGGTGTGATGACCAGTTTCTTGGGAACTGGCTTACGTGGTCAAAATCCTAAGAGTGAAGATTCATTTACAGTGAGAAACAGAACTGTTAAACAGACTAGTACTTGAGTTTGTGGTTATTGCATTCTCTCCCTGAAGGCAAGCTCTGTGGAAAATCAATTTTGGTTTTCTGTGCAAGGAATCAATGCAGAGGGAGTCTGCTGGATGGTTTTGGTGACTAATAGTATCAGGCCCTTATGATATCACCAGGCTCAAGTAGTTGTATTTATGAGTTGGGGACTTGCTCGCCTCAGCTGTGTAGGAGGGGCACTGCCTAATTACTGCTCAGAGGATGCGCCCCTCTTTACTGCAGATCTCCGACCATGGTCAGGCACAGGCTGGCAGTCCTCAACAGTCATATTCTCTCTGGCTTTCTGAGGTTATACCTGGGTCACTTTGATTGGGTTTGAGGGTCCCTGGAACTCTGCAGTCACTTACACTTCAGAGGTTTGCTATTTTAAGCAATGAATTATTCTGTCTCCTGCATTATTTTCTTTCTAACTTCAATCTCAGAAGATAAAACCTTAAATGCTATTTTGGAGACATTTTATATCATCGCCATGTATGAAACCTGCTCAATGACATCAGCATCTTAATGGTCCTGTCCCCACCTTTCCATTAAGATTCAAATCATATCTGAAAGAATTCTTTCTTCTTTTTTTTTCTTTTTTCTTTTTGTTATTAAACACCAGCTACAGGAGAAAATATCTGAAGAGTTCATGGAATATTTTCTTTATAGGCAGATCGTAAGCTGTCCTCTTAGAATTAATAATACATTAAATGGTCCCTCTGTTGTTTGGTCTCTTGAAATGTGTAATTGCTTCTGCCAATATTAGATAGGATGTTTCTTATTCATAGTTCCTTCAAAGCAATTTAGTTCTTACTAGTTCTGGTAAGTTCTTGTTTGAGTGGTAGGTATAGTGATGATAAGTGTGTTTTGATAGGTTGGTTATAGCTGAGTTAGGTGGCTCAGTGAGGCTTTTGTCTTCAAACAAGCTATTTATTTATCCTTGGCTACAGGCTGTTAGTGACCATTAACTTAAAAATAGTAAACAAATTTACTGAGAAGTCAGGCTTGGCCAACACATTGTTCATAAATCAAGGTTTAACTTCAGAATAATTACTTTTCTAGTTATTCCGACCTATTAAAGGCTAGACTTGATGAATTACATATATGTCTTGCTTCATTATTGAATATTTGCTAAAGACACACCTCACTAACAGGTATGGACAGCGTTCAGCATATTTACCACAGGCAACATAAAAGGGATGGTAGAAAAAAATGATGAAGTCAATGAGGCTTATTTTTCGTGTTCTCATATCTTTTTTTTAGTCACCTCCCTCATCGGTGTCTATTACAACCTTAAGACTCAGATCTTCCTTCTTTGGGATCTCAGGCAGTGATTGATACTTTTCCTTGCCTCTTTAGTTTCTTTCTCACTGTCAGCATTTGTTTTTTCTTTTGTTTTTTTTGAGACAGAGTCTCACTCTGTTGCCCGGGCTAGAGTGCTGTGGCGTCAGCCTAGCTCACAGCAACCTCAAACTCCTGGGCTCAAGCGATCCTTCTGTCTCAGCCTCCCGAGTAGCTGGGACTATAGGCATGCGCCACCATGCCCGTCTAATTTTTTCTATTTATTTTTAGTTGGCCAATTAATTTCTTTCTATTTTTTAGTAGAGATGGGGGTCTCACTCTCGCTCAGGCTGGTTTCGAACTCCTGACCTTGAGCGATCCTCCCGCCTCGGCCTCCCAGAGTGCTAGGATTATAGGCGTGAGCCACTGCGCCCAGCCCTTAGCATTTGTTTTATGCAGTATCTTGTCCTGCAGAGCTCCGCTTTCTACCTCCTGCTATGGTAAATTAACCTGCACTTAGTTATTAGTAGTTGATTAGCTTAGTGTGTTTCCCTTATAAGATTATATATTTGCCTTTAATGGGGATTTTGATGTCTTATTTCAAACGATGGGACTCACTGGGTAGATCAGGAAGGTTGGTATTTTAAAATAGGAAAAGAAGTGGCTAGAATTTATGGGACTTAAACTACATAAAGTTCAGTGCCTGGGTATACACTGGCCCTCTTTTTGTGGTGAGCCTGTTTTATTCTTGCACAAGTTAGGGCCTGGTCCTCTCACCTCTTGTGCCTGCTCACTGTAGTTGAGTTCCCAGAAGTACTTCTGCTTTATTCTTATACAAGAGATGAGGGTTCATGCACAGTTCACGTCTTTGAAATGCCTTCTATGCCTTATTTGAAAGAAGGCTCCTTTTATATTTTTGCCATGCAGCACATTCTGTTGGACCTGTAAGTATTCAGTGGACATAGCCCCACTGGAAAAAGAGTTGAGGCTGATTCTGCTTCTTTAATTCAACTGCATTTTATGATGCAGTGGGTTTGTTTTTAACATCTTAATTGGACTTTTACTGTGCTTGCAGTATGTTGCTATTAAACACAAGTTTTAAAGACTTAAGAAATAGAAAACAGGAAATGTACAGATAGTATTAGAAAAACTCTTCTATTTGCTTTGAAAAGATTGTGATTTTTCTTGTTTTTAATATAAAAGTATCCTCTAATTTCTTGTTTAAGAATATCTCATTATGAATGCCTTATTAGATGAAATTATCCTTTAAGATGCTGAATTAACCAGCAAAAATAACTGGTCCCTAGGAGCCTTCTTTTAGGGATGGGTGGCAAGGCTGGCCAAGTCAGCCAGTATTTTGGTTAGATTTAACTGCTTTCAGAGTGCATTCAGTATGTAAACATCTCATTTGAGCCTCTCTCAGAACAACTCTTTGAGGTACTATTGCTCCTCACCTTTACAGACTGAGAAACTGAGGCTTATAAGTGTACCTTTTGTACTTAGAATGGTATGGGGGAGGGGTGCCTCACCATTCAGCTGATTCCCTTCACCATTTCCAAAGTCTCTTTCTCTTTCTCTCTACCCCTGCCCTACACTCCCCTACTCCTTCAGAGATGTTGGTTGGGTGTTGAGAGAGACTTTTTACTGCCCAGTAAACTAGAATAATGTTAGGAGCTGTTCCATGAGGGGAAGGAAGATCTCTTGAGAGTTGGGGAAAAGAAAGAGTCTGCCCACAAATTCACTTCTATGGACAATTTTCGGTAGTGGCCCCTGGGGAAGAAGAGTATAAATTACCTTCGTACCTTGGTTGATATGAAATGTCAAATGATTGACACATGACTGACTGAGGCTCTGCTGTATTGCCACTCTGCAATAAGCTGAAGAGATCTCCACTTTGCCAGTCATAAGCTTATGGGGAAGGTGTGAGGAGGGGGCTCTTTTTGCAATAACTAGTGCTACTAGAATATAATTCCTTAGGTACTCCACGTACCATAAATATCATCAGATTGCCTATCTGTAAATCTTATTTCCTAAGGAAAACATAGCAAGCTATATTTGCTCTGTGCTTATCTTCAGTCATCTTGCTGATGCCTGAATTTTTAAGACTGCTGAAACACCAAGTCTCCTCAGTGCCATGCCCTTTTTAAAAACAGGCAACACATGATTTTTTTTTTCCCCAAAAGGTGCAAAGGTTGATGACTGAGTCTCCTTTCCGTCTCCACCCCATGTTTCCCACATGGCAATTGGTGTTACCAGTTTCTTGTTTATCTTCTTACTTCTTACTTGCATGAGTGCATCCATGTGTGTGTGTGTGTGTGTATTTTTTACATTCATGATTACATATTATATACGCCATTCTGCCTTTTTGCTTATTTCACATATGGTATTTTGAATTGTTATACACAGAGGCCTGCCTCTTTTTCTTTCTTTGTTTCTTTCTTCTTCTTCTTTTTTTTTTTTTTTTTTTAGACAACTGGTGGTTTCCATTGTATGGCTGATTTACAATTTATTTAACCTATTCCCTATTCAAGGACGTGAGTGTTCTCTTTGTAGCTTCCAGTTTTCTCCTTTTATATTAATATGTATTTAACAAATATCCTTGTGTATTTGGCTTCTTCTTTGTGGACATTGGTCATTTTTGCCCTTGAAATCAAGTGCTTAAAACTTTCGTCTTCATTCATGTAAAATGTGATGGGCCTCCATGCTGGCAGATATGCTTTGGGTTGTTGTGGGAGAGGGACAGGAGTAAATGTACTGTTGTCATTTAAGCAGCAGGGCATTAGGAAGACGGGTTCCCAGTTCTTAGAACAGCCACTGAAATAACCAACATCGGCATCTAATCCTGAGGATCCATTTGTAAATTCTAGTCAGATTTATTTTCTATTCACAGAAATTTTTCCTTTTTTTTCTCTGCAGGCAGTTCCTAGTGTATATGTGTGTCTTCCATACAAATGACCATGTGTGGAAAGCCCTCTTCGCTATGTGGAGAAAGTGGGAGGAGGGAGATTCCCAATTTCACTGCTTGGGCTGCAGCTGGGAAAGCAATTCTTGGCGTCTCAAGATGCAAGTTTGAATAAATTTTCTCAGAGAAAATACATTTGGTAGTTAGCTTCCATAGTGGTACCACTAGTATTGTAGTACTATACTATAGATACAGTATGGGTTCAATAGGCTTTTTAAACTAGACCAAGTGCTATTCATAACATTGTTCCTATGACAAAGTATATTCTAAAGTCCCAACTGAAAAATAACCTGTTGGTTGCTGTTTGTGAATATTATGTTGGATCTGTGTGGCTAGATTTTGCTTCGCCAAACCAAATGTCATGTGGAGTAGAAGTAACCTTTATGTGACTGGGGTCAAAAAACCAAAAATATTTGGATTTTTACAAATAGAATTTTTATGCTATTGTTTGCTGAGATTGCAGTGAGACTTAGAAAGGTATAGTATCCTTTCCACCTGGATAATTGGAGTTAGTGAGGAAGGAGCAGAATTGTGAAAAAATTAGGGATTTTTCTTTTCCAGTAAAGGAAGGAATTTCAAAAAGAGAGAAAAAACAATAGACTAAGCAGGGGCATTTCAAGAGACTGACAAAAGTGGCTTCGTGCCCCCCAAAGACGGAGATACCCAGGAATTTTATGGACAAATTTGGGGATAAAAGTTTGGTGAGGTTACTGAAAGAAATTGGGTTGGGGGGTTGCCCCCTGAGTCTAAAAGTTAGACTTGAGCCCCAGACAGAAAGGCCCATGCAGGCAATCTCTGCGACTGACACTGCTGAGAAAAACAGCATGGCTTTGTTTTGGTGTGTGCGTGGGGGGCTGGGAGGGCAGCAAGGGTGCATTTCAAAGTGAAACTAGAAATGATGCTAAAGTGATGACAGAAATTAAGGGTGTCTCATAAACCTGTCTAATCTGTGAATGGTTTGTGTCCCGAGGTTTTCCTCTTCCTATCAGAGACCATACTGTTTGCTTTTTTGTCTTGAAAAATACTTTTTATGGGCCGGGCGAGGTGGGTCACGCCTGTAATCCTAGCACTCTGGGAGGCCGAGGCGGGCGGATTGCTCGAGGTCAGGAGTTCAAGACCAGCCTAAGCAAGAGTGAGATACCATCTCTACTAAAAAAATAGAAAAAAATTAGCCAGACAACTAAAAATATATAGAAAAAATTAGCTGGGCATGGTGGCGCATGCCTGTCGTCCCAGCTACTTGGAAGGCTGAGGCAGGAGGATCGCTTGAGCCCAGGAGTTTTGAGGTTGCTATGAGCTAGGCTGATGCCACGGCACTCTAGCCTGGGCAACAGAGCTAGACTCTGTCTCAAAAAAACAGAACAAACAAACAAACAAAAAAATATATATTTTATGGAACTTTTCAATTATACCCCAAAATAAAGAGAATAGTATAATGAATTCCATGCACCCCATCAACCAGCCTCAACAATTGGGAACATTTTGACAATCTTGTTTCATGTGTCTTCCTGCCACTTTCTTTTTCCTGGAGTATTTTAAACAAATTCTATACATCATAATACTTCACCTATAAATACTTCACAGCTATCTCTACCATACAAAGATTTTAAAAAATACAACCACAGTACCATTATCACATCAAACTAATTACTTGGTGTCTTCTAACACTTAGTCTGTGTTCACATTTCTCTAGTTGTGGACTAAGGATGGATTAAGGAGGGAGGCTGGAGGGAAGGGATTACGAAGGGACACAAGGAAACTTTGGGGGGTGATGGAAGTGTTCATTATTTTAATTGTGATTTCGTAAGTATGCACCATATGTCAAAATTTATCAAATTGTATACTTTAAATCTGTGCAGTTCATTGTATATCAGTTATACCTCAGTAAAGCTGTTTTTTTAAAAAAAAACTAGTGTAGCTAGAATCAGACAGTATTTAAAAATATTTTTTCCCAGTTATCTCAAAAATATCTTTTTATGGTTGGTTTATTCAAGTCAGGATCTAAATAAGAACTACAGATTGCATTTGGTTGATATTTCTCTAGGTTTCTGTTAATCTGTGGCAGATCCACCAGCCCTAGTCCCCTTTTAATGCCATTTATTTGTTAAAGAACCTAGATCATTGATCTTGTAGCACTTGCCACATCCTGATTTGGTTGTTTGGCTAATTGTAACCTTGTGGTAGCATGTTCCTATATCATATATTTCCTATAACCTGACAGTTAAATCCAAAGCCTTCACTGGTCAGGCTCACTGCTTTTTAAATTCTTTTTTCTTTTGCTTTTTTGCTGTTGTTGTTGATAGGCTTTCAATGGTACCAGAATCAATTCTTGTAGCAAGAGTACTTTATAGGTGATGCTGCTATGAACCTTTTATTACATCATATCAGGGAGGTCTAGTTGCCCTACTTTTAGTGCAAAATTGATCAGTGGAGTTAAGTATTATCAGCCTTATCCATCCATTATAAAATTTCCTGTCAGTTTTCACCTAATAGTTTAAGGAGCCACAACCTAAATCCATGTTTTATTAGGAGTAAATTATTCACTATGTGTGTCTGTATAATTTTTAACAACTGTATTGAGGTACAATTTACATACAATAAACCACAAATATTTAAAGGATACAATTCAAGAAGGCTTGACACACACACACATATACTTTGATATATGTGTATACATACATGTACATTTTTGATGATTGACCATCTAGCTGCTGTAGAGAAGTAGCCTTTGGGAGGCATACTGTAGGAACAAACCATGATTCCTACAATCAGCTTTTTGAAGGGTAAATCCTGATTCTCTCAGTGGTAGGAATGAAATTTTTCTGTGTGGCAGTAGAGAACAGGGGACCTTTAGTTTTGGACCTACTTTATAACTAGCTTATCAGGGAGATCATGCCAAAACAAAACAAAACAAAAAACTTTGAGTGGCTCTTTGGTTTCCCCTTGCAGATTTTTTATACAAATATCCTAAATACCGTTTACAGATATGCACTTGTTCTGGGGTTTATTACATGAATCCAACCTTGTTTCTGGCTCTTTTGCCCACTGACTTCCTGTTCCATTTCAAAACAAAAAAATCTCAAGGAAAAAAATGTATTTTTGAAAGGGAAATATTTTCATTCCTTTATGAACTTTTTATCCCCCATTTTCTTCAGAGTAACTATTAATACTAATGTGGTAATCCCAGGCAGAATGAGACATAGGAAGTAGATCGCATTGTGTAAACTTCATGTACTGAAGTGAAGTTTCTTTTGTGCTTAATGGAGCTGATCTTTCTATGTGCCAGTGAGTCATATACAGGATATGGCTAAAAACAGTACAACGTGTGTCTTCAATGAGGAGAGGAATTAGCAAATGAACAGATCAGGGGTTCTGTTGCACAGGATAATCTTTTCTTGGCTTAAGAAAAATCCTGGCCTGTGAGTGACAAATTTCTTCTGTTGGTTGGAGTGTTCCTGTGTTGGGATTCATAGGGAAGTTGGGTTAGCCGACCGAGGCAAGGACAGAGTTGATTCCCTGGGCTGGTGAGTAAACTGCTCCTGAGCAGGGCCTGAGCTATGGAACAGACTGAGGACAGAATACTGGAGTGGCTCAAAATGCATACAGTGCCTGTTTGAAGTCAGCACTATGAATGGCCTCTGGAACATGCATTGCCAATACCAGGTTGTAGAAAGTAGGCCCCTTTGATCTGGAGGCAGCGCAGACTACTAATCTCTGAGACAATCTGCTTAATCCTTAAACAGCCAGCCTGATTCTCTCCCACTTTTGGCTGCCACTTCTCTGCACAGAGTCAGAGCTAACATTTCTAAGAACACACACGTGTGTGTATTCCTTCTCCCTGTGTATTCAGAATTTCCTTGAATTTAATATGAGCAGTCTTCTTTTGCCACCTTGTCCCCAATCTACTATCCTCCTAAAATGGGTTTAAGTTTTGGGTACAGACTACTTTGGCAAGAGTATTAAGTCAATGAATTAAAAGTTCTGATCCCTTGAAGGCCAGCTAACTTAGCTTCTCCTTAATACCCATCAGTCTTCTTACAGATCTTGATCACCAGGAGACCTAGCTGAAACAGTGGGTATAACTCAGTGTAGGATCATCACTGCTACCAAATTAAAAAGTGCAAAATATATTTAGTAGCTTTATCCTGCAAATATTAATAGTAGTGTGCCATAATGCAGGTAACAATATGTGCAAATTCAAGCTGAGACTCAAAAGTATGTGTGGGAGCTGGGCATGGTAGCTTATGCCTGTAGTCCCAGATGCTTGGGAGGCTAAGGCAAAAGGATGGCTTGAACCCAGGAGTTCAAGTCCAGCTGTAGCAACTTGGCAAGACCCTGTCTCTCAAAAAAAAAAAATAACAATATCAAAGACCATGGAGACAGGAAGCTAAAAACAAAAGAAAAGAGAATTAACTAAAAAAAAAAGTAATAATAAAAGAAAACTATGTGTGGAACTGTGAGTACACTAAAAATTATTGAGTTGTATACTTTAAATGGGCAAATTTTATGGCATGTAAACTATATCTCAATTTGTTTTTTAAAAGTATTAATATTTGTGGGGATTAAAATACATAATCCTGTATTAAAATGATACTTGAAGTTCTAGGAAATAGATGAAATTGGAAAGAGACATTAAGGAAAGCCTACATTTCAAAGAATGGGGGACTCATGAAAACAGAGAAGGTGTGAGTACAGACACAGGAAGCAAACCAGATAAGAACAGTTGCCTAAAATTCAGGAGAGAATGTGTTGAGTGTCAAATGCAGAATAAATATGTGTGGGGACTGAGAAAAGGCTAATGATTTTAGGTATAAGGAAATTGCTAGTGACCTTTAAGAAAACAGTTTCCATGAAATGGAGGTGTTAAGGAGTGAGTTGTGAGGGAGATGAAGCTGCAAATTACCTTTGCCAGAAATACAGTAGGCAGGAGAGGGAGAAAGAACCTAAAAATAGTGTCAGGGATAGTCTAGAGGCAGGGCAAACTTTTGTCTGTCTGTCTTTTTTTAGACAGAAGAGAATTGATAATATTTGTAGCAAGAAGAAGGATGCAAACAAGAGGACAGAGGGTGAAGGTTTGTTTGGAGGGCATGTGGAGCAAAGCATCTGTATGGTGCGGGTTGTTCTGTCTTGTCATTTCCCTGCACGGCAGCAAAGATGGCCCCTTCCCATGGACAAGCCACCAGTGTTGTGTACCCAGCCAAGCTCTCTAGATGAACTGTACTTTTTCATTAAGAAAGCAGATCCTAATGCAAGTGAGACATTATCATGTTGGAATAACCTTAAATCTGCTGTAACCCATGATTAGACAAACTCATTCTTGAACATCAGCACTTGATTACTGATGACAAATGAGTGATAGCACACCTCGCAAGGCCCTGGTACACCCAGCGCATCAGGTCCCATCGACTGTGGCCAAGAGCTGCTGCTTGAGTGGGTGTTCCAGCTCTCAGGTCAGAGAGCTAACGAGCACCTTTGGCCAGAGTTTCCGAATTCCTCTTAGAGAGTTCAGCCTGTCCAGGAGTCTCTGAGCTGTGCTCTGACCTATAGGTTACTTCTCATCCACCCCCACATTCAGGGACAATGGTAATGAAGAAGAAAAAGGGAAAGTGCAGCAGCCTACAAGGACAGTGTACCCACTCAGCAATCTCTACCCCCAACACTGCCCCTTAGCAAAGGATTTCTGAACAGTTTTTCTCTACCCCTACCCTTCTCAGTCCCTGCCCATTTTTTTGTTTGTTTTAGCCAGAATAAAAATTCAAAAGGTTACTGTCATTGTATTTATGGCCTTTTAAAGTCTTATATAATATTCTAGAACTGCGGTCCCCAGCCCCCTGTCACACCACGCCAGGAATGGGGCCGCACATGAGGCGAGCGGTGGGCAAGTGAGCAAAGACCGAACTGCACCCACAAAGCCCCAACTGCACCCACAGACACTCCCCATCGCTCGCATTACCACCGGAGGTCCCTAGCCATCAGATCAGCCCTTATAGGAGTGTGAGCCCCACTGCAAACTTCGTATGCGCATGCAAGGGTGCCAGGTTGCACACTCCCCCTGAGAATCCTACACCTAAAGATAGGAGGTGGAGCGGAGGCAGTGACCGCCACCCTTCCACCCCCAGCCCCAGTCACTGAAAAAACTGTCTTCCATGAAACTGGTCCCTGGTGTCAAAAAGTTTGGGGACCACTGTTCTAGAATGTGGTACTCTTCCTTTTTGGGTTACTAACTATATCTTTTTTTTTTTTTTTTTTGAGACAGAGTCTTACTGTGTTGCCTGGGCTAGAGTGCCGTGGTGTCAGCCTAGCTCACAGCAACCTCAAACTCCCGGGCTCAAGCGATCCTCCTGCCTCAGCCTCCCGAGTAGCTGGGACTACAGGCATATGCCACCATGCCTGGCTAATTTTTTTCTATATATATTTTTGGTTGGCCAATTAATTTCGTTCTATTTTTAGTAGAGACGGGTCTCGCTCTTGCTCAGGCTGGTTTTGAACTCCTGACCTTGAGCGATCAGCACGCCTAGGCCTCCCAGAGTGCTAGGATTACAGACATGAGCCACCACACCCAGCCCTAACTATATCTTTATGTGATTTCTTCCTAGGTTTTTTAATCTTTTTCTTAACTGTATATTGATATTAAATTATATTTTCCCATACCTCTTGGAAATAAAATGTTAGCAGAAATGAAATTGATTTTTAACACTTATTTGTAAAAATGTATTCACTGTGTCTCTTCAAGCAGTTCTGCAGGTTGTAGTAGATATAATTCTGGGTACATTTAGTGAGTTGAAGGGTTAAAATACCCAGTGCTGTCGCATATGGCAGTGAGCAGAATCACAGATGTTGATGATACCACGTAATTAGTATTCTTTTATGTAAATGAAGGCTGTCAGCATGTTACCATAGTGTCTCCTCTCTCTGAAGCTGGAATTTATGCCACTTGGTTTCACCAAGACCAAGCAGGATTATTCCATGTCCCTTAGTTAAGAACTGAGAAGAAATCAATACAATGAGAGAGAGTTGGGGGGGGGGTGGAGAGAAAGAGAGAGAGAAAGCAAGCCAGCATGCGTGAAGAAATGGAAATCTCCCTAAAGTAGATTCTCTTTATTTTTTTTCTATTTTATTTTTGTTGATACCCTCCTCCAATTTTATTTCTGTGATATCGTTGTGCATTTAGGATCTGCTAATAAATTTGCCATTTGAGAATTATTGGAATAGTCCAACTAAAAGACATATTTTCAAGCTATAGACTTTTTTGGCACATGATTATTATGTTCTGTCATCTCTCATATGGATCCTTTTTTAAAAAAAATAATGAGATAAATCCAGAAGTTTTTTAATCAGAACATAGACAAAAGTTGAAAAGATTCCATTATCTTTTGATTTAATAGTGATATTTATCTGTAGCAGAGTAGTTTACAATATTGATTAGGTTCTTACCCCTAGTTGATTCAGATTTTAAAAATAAAACTATGGTAATTAAAAAGGCAAAAGCTAATATTTTGTCAAGTTTACTTTCTCCATATGCACATTGACCCCGGATGTGCATGACATTTATTTAAAGCTAATCTACTTAATGATGTAGAACTGTTCGGACACATATTCTTTCCCAATTACACTGTAAGTTTATCAGTTTTAGATATTGGGTGCCTGTCACACTGGATGATGTGCATTTTAAGTGGAAATGTTAGAATTATTGTGACCTTTGAGAATATGAAGGGAAAGCTGTACACATCAGAAAAATATCAAATAGAATTCCTCTCTCTGCCAGTGGGTGTTAAGCCTTGTTCTGAAATTAAGTGGTCAGAGTGTGAGAGGTGAGTTAAACACATTGTCTTTCTTGAACTGAGCATACTTGAGGTTGTGTTCTCGCTTGTATTTTCTATTTTGTGTGTAGGTTAAGGTAGCTTTTTTCTTTTGTGTCACTTTTAGGAGATTTCCATATCATAATCAGATATGTTTTTCCTCTAGAGAAGCTGGTCTGCTTAGCTTAAATCAGTGTGGGGAGGTGCAAAGTAGCTCTGTGTTTTCCTGAATGGATTTACTCTGCCATATGGCAGGTTAGTGAGTCGCCACGACAGATTTGTAATGGGAAAAGAGCTGTGCAGGAAAGGATGTGCGTGATCAGCAGATTTATAGATCAGAAAATGAAATCGGAAGAAAGAATTTCCAGAGTACCCTTTCCATTTGACAGCTCTCCATGGAGAGGGTGTGGAGTGGTTTTTTAGTGTTTTTCTCTTTTGGCTTTTGGTTGTTCCAGCCTATTTTCTCCAGCACAGGAGTTGATTTTGTAAGACATCAGTGTTCTGGGTGTTATGTTGCTGTATTCCTATTTATAGAAATATTCTCTTTTTTGTAGGATTTGTGCTATATTTCATACAATAAGATCTCAGTAGCAATTAAATTCCTGAAGACATACCAAGGCTAAAATGGGGATTTGCCAGCCATCAGATTTTGAGTTACCAGAGGAGGCTATTCAGATATGATTTAGTGAGTACTGAATCTTTTGAAGGAAAGAAAACAAAAAGAAAAGCTGAGTGAGCTAAAGATAGTATGTCCTAGTATGTTTAAGTCTGTGCTGTTTTAATACTGTAGCCACTGGCCACATGTGGCTGTTTAAATTTAAATTAAGTAAAATTAAATAAAATTAAAAGTGCAGTCCCTCAGTCTCACTAGCACATTTCTAGTACTCAGCAGTCACATGTAACTAGTTACTACAGTACTGGACAGCACAGAAAATATTTTCATCATTACAGAAAGTTCTATTGAACAGTATTGTTCTAAGTGGAAGAATTTGAGAAATAAAGTTCTTTCTTTGATTTCCTGTTCTTCATCCCCACATAATTTACTGGATAAATGCAGTGGTTTTAAGGTTTTTATGTGCAAAAGAATCACCTGTAGAATTTATTTAAATTGGAGATTTTAGACCTCTCTCCAGATTCTGATTCCTCAGGTCTACAGTAGTAACCAGGAAATCTGCATTTATAACAAGTAACCTAGCAAATTCTGATGCTGGTAGGTGATTGAGGGACTACATTTTGGAAAATACTAAATTAATGAGAAAGTTGGGAACTGCCTATCTCTTGATTTGCCCCTCTTTATTTCTTCATTACTGACTTTATTTTGTGTACCCAGTAATTAGTTTTTTGTGGTTTTTTTTGTGGAGACAGAGTCTCACTCTGTTGCCCAGGCTAGGGTGCCATGGCATCAGCCTAGCTCACAGCAACCTCAGACTTCTGAGCTCAAGCAATCCTTCTGCCTCAGCCTCCCAAGTAGCTAGGACTATAGGCATTCACCACCATGCCCAGCTAATTTTTTCTATATATTTTTAGTTGTCTGGCTAATTTTTTTATATTTTTTTAGTAGAGATGGTATCTCACTCTTGCTTAGGCTGGTCTTGAACTCCTGACCTCGAGCAATCCTCCCACCTCGGCCTCCCAGAGTGCTAGACTTACAGGTGTGAACCACCATGCCTGGCCGCCCAGTAACTGGTTTTAAGCATCATGTGTACCCAAGTTGTACTCTCAATTGGTATTAAGTAGCAAAAAGAAATTTAATTTATTTACCATTTAATCTTTTTTTTTTTTTGAGACAGAGTCTCACTCTGTTGCCTGGGCTAGAGTACTGTGAGGTAGCTCACAGCAACCTCAAACTCCTGGGCTCAAGCCATCCTCCTGCCTCAGCCTCCTTAGTAGCTGGGACTACAGGCATGTGCCACCATGCCTGGCTAGTTTTTTATGTATGTATATTTTTTAGTTGTCCAGCTAATTTCTTTCTATTTTTTTAGTAGAGACGGGTCTCACTCTTGTTCAGGCTGGTCTCGAACTCCTGAGCTCAAACGATCCTCCAGCCTTGGCCTCCCAGAGTGCTAGGATTACAGGCATGAGCCACTACACCTGGCCTATTTACCATTTAATCTTTTTAATGTATATGTGTTTTGATTTGACTGTGCCTTAAAGCAAATAAAAATGTACTGTTTGAGGTTGTGTGGGAGGGTAATTCTGACAATACTTTTGACCTCTAATAGTTGAGTACCCAGAGGTCGTGGAATTATACAGGAGCAAAAACAGAAATATGATGCATGATCTCAATAATTAGTCAATAATTAGAAAAATAATTTAGTAGAAACTAAATATTGATAGTAATTAAAGGAAAAGCACAATCTGACTTGATTGAGGATAGTCTAGGTTGTTTCCCTCTGTACGATTTGGGGGTTTCTTATATAGGGATATGGCTTCTGCCATCTACAATAAGCAAAACAGGGAAGAATCTTTAATTTGGTCCTGCAGTATATTTATTTGTGTTTTGGCAATAGGACTAGGCCAAAAAGAGCATCTGGCAAACTAACTAAAGGGACTACTCCCAGTATGTTAAGATTTAGAACTTCTTTGGGTTGACCCCATAGTCATGGAATTGCATTTGCTCACAGAAATGAAAAGTGGAAAAGAAATGGAGGTTCACTTTATAAGAGGAACTACCTTCAGGGAATTTTAAATCCTGATATTTTTTTAAAAAACTGTCAAGTTTCCAAACAATAAAAACTTTCCTTTTAAAATTGTCATCTAGCTTCTTTCCCTTGGAGGAATTGCCCACAAGGCTTCTCTGACGAAAATTTTGAAGCAGCATTATTAGGAAGAGGAAAAAAATTCTCAGTATGTTACCATTGTTTTAAAAAGCATTTTCATATATATCATCTGGAAGATTTGTTGCTTTTTTTCTTTTGTCTTGGTAGTTTGGTTAAATACTCTAATAATGCCAGTGGCCACTCCACCTCTTGTCCTAAGTCAGATTTATCCAATTCTTTATTTTAGAAGGTGAACATTTTTCCACACTTTCTACAAGATAAAAATGTTCTTTTCAAAAACACATACATAAAATGTTAAGGGATAGAGTCTACCTCCTTAGCTAGCGGTAGATGACTATAGAGGACTTTCTTTTTCTTATCTTTACCTTATCCATCTCTGCTTTGAAAGACATTGAAGTTCACCTACGATCACCTTTTTATTTGAGGTTCTTCGTCTCTCTCTGATATGTGAAGCACCATGAAGTTTCAAATTGTTTCTATCCCCTCCCATATAGTATTTTGTGATTCTCTCTTTTTAAGGAATTTAACTGTCTTGTAATTCTCCATCTTTATACCAAATATGCCTTTTTTAAAAACTTTCAAAGGACCCAATTTTGAATTGAAAACGAATGAGTCTTGAGTTTAAACACTAACGGCAAGCCTTTTTACAGGAAAATATTTTGCTGACAGTATTTTTTTTTTCTTTTGGGGGCTCTATTGTGCCAGGTTAAGAGAGTGGCGACTTCTGTGAGACATGGATAGATGTAAACATGTAGGGCGGTTACGGCTCGCCCAGGACCACTCCATCCTGAACCCTCAGAAGTGGTGCTGCATGGAGTGCGCCACCACCGAGTCCGTGTGGGCTTGCCTCAAGTGCTCCCACGTGGCCTGCGGCCGCTACATTGAGGACCACGCACTGAAACACTTTGAAGAGACGGGACACCCGCTAGCCATGGAAGTCCGGGATCTCTACGTGTTCTGTTACCTGTGCAAGGACTACGTGCTCAATGACAACCCAGAGGGGGACCTGAAGCTGCTCAGAAGCTCCCTCCTGGCAGTCCGGGGCCAGAAGCAGGACCAGCCCGTGAGACGCGGGCGGACGCTGCGGTCCATGGCTTCGGGCGAGGACGTGGTCCCGCAGCAGCGCGCTCCTCAGGGACAGCCGCAGATGCTCACGGCTCTGTGGTACCGGCGCCAGCGCCTGCTGGCCAAGACGCTGCGGCTGTGGTTCGAGAAGAGCTCCCGGGGCCAGGCGAAGCTGGAGCAGCGGCGGCAGGAGGAGGCGCTGGAGCGCAAGAAGGAAGAGGCGCGGCAGCGGCGGCGCGAAGTGAAGCGGCGTCTGCTGGAGGAGCTGGCCAGCGCCCCTCCGCGCAAGAGCGCGCGGCTGCTCCTGCACGGGCCCCGCGACGCAGGCCCGGCCGCCGCGCGCCCCGCCGCCCTGCCTACCTCACGCCGAGCGCCCGCCGCCGCCCTCAAGCCGCGCCGCCAGCCGGCCGTGGCCCCGGGCGTCACTGGCCTGCGCAATCTGGGCAACACCTGCTACATGAACTCCATTCTCCAGGTGCTCAGCCACCTCCAGAAGTTCCGAGAATGTTTCCTGAACCTCGACCCTTCCAAAACGGAACATCTCTTTCCCAAAGCCACCAACGGGAAGGCTCAGCTGTCTGGCAGGCCGGCCAGCAGCTCGGCCACCGAGCTGTCCTCCAGGAGCGACAGGGCTGAGGCGTGCGAGCGGGAGGGCTTCTGCTGGAATGGCGGGGTCTCCGTCAGCCGGAGCCTGGAGCTCATCCAGAACAAGGAGCCGAGCTCGAAGCACATTTCCCTCTGCCGCGAACTGCACACCCTCTTCCGAGTCATGTGGTCCGGGAAGTGGGCCTTGGTGTCGCCCTTCGCCATGCTTCACTCTGTGTGGAGCCTGATCCCTGCCTTCCGTGGCTACGACCAGCAGGATGCGCAGGAATTTCTCTGTGAGCTGCTGCACAAAGTGCAGCAGGAACTCGAGTCAGAGGGCACCACGCGCCGCATCCTCATCCCCTTCTCCCAGAGAAAGCTCACCAAACAGGTCTTAAAGGTGGTGAATACCATATTTCATGGGCAGCTGCTCAGTCAGGTAGGTGTGTGCCCACCCTAACCCCAACTCTGCCCAGTACAATGGAGGGAGGCTTGTATGTTAGTTTGAGCTTCCTGTGAATGCCTCCCCGGGATTATTGGGCTAATCAGGACAGCTAACAATTGCTGTCATTATGCATTTTCGAGGGTGGCCATTGTACCTTTCATTGTCCTGTACATTGTGATGGCCTTGTTGGTGAACTTGCCTACTTGCCTACTTCTCCTTCTGGCTAGATTTTTAGTTTAACTTGCCACATCGCTTTAGTTTCAGTGAATGTCTTTAACTGTTAATGAAGATATGGGTAATATCATACTCTCACTGTTACAATTAAGTACCCACTATTGCTATGCCATCCTTTGATCAGTTTTAGGAAACTGAACAGAGTTCCATAGTAGTTTGAAAGAACTTTCTTCCTCCTTTACATACAAGGAAAGTAGGTGGCTGGGGCATGCCAAAGGCCTCCTTCCTGTTCCCCATTACCTTTCATTTTCTGGATCCTTAGCCATGTAAGGACCTAAGCAAAGATCCATAGCTAAGGTCTGTGAGAATATGCAGAAAGAAAATTTTTATGGTTAAAAAAAGAGGAGGTGGCAACTTAAGAGATTCAGGTAAAACCTTTATACTGTGCTACTGAGGTTTTGTGTCTTGGTTTTTAGGGTTTTGAAAGAATGGTGAATGTGGGATGGAAAAAAAGAGCTTATTTAGGCTTTTGTTTTTTAGCATGTGAAAGGGGAGAGTATTAGTATTTCTTCCATCCCCTCTCCTCTTAGGAAGAAAGATGCATCTGGTTAGGTTATAGGGGGAGAATAGGTTTAATCACAGTACTTTGAGGCTGTACAGATGGAGGGGATTGGGTAGGGCTGCTTCAAGAAAGAAGGGCAAAAAGAGAGACAACTTGGACTCCATGGAAGGATCGAAATCAAGAGGAAGAATGCGAGGGTGAGAAAAGCAGACAGAGACTTGCAGATTCTCTATCTCACACCGGTTCCTTGAATGATTGCACGATAACTTGCAGTCTGTACTACTGTAGCATTGAATGATAGAGTACTTTGGGAAGAAGAGAAAAGGGGGGGTAGGTGTAATCTGTGTGCAGTGTGGTTTATGAATTCCAGCTACTATCACATGTTTAGAAATGTATATCAGAACTAATATGCTCCAATTCCTTTAAAGTTATATTTATTATTTTAATATTATAATTTTTTTAAAAAATTATACACTTAGTTTTGGTAAAGTTATGTGTTTTGTACAAAGCAAACAAAAATGTATGTGGGAAGCATGGAAGTTATATAATCTGTAAATTAATCTTTTCATTCTAGGTCACATGTGTATCATGTAATTACAAATCCAATACCATTGAGCCCTTTTGGGATCTGTCCCTAGAATTCCCTGAACGCTATCACTGCATGGAAAAGGGGTTTGTCCCTTTGAATCAGACAGAGTGCCTGCTCACTGAGATGCTGGCCAAGTTCACAGAGACAGAGGCCCTGGAAGGGAGAATCTACGCTTGTGACCAGTGTAACAGTGAGTGCTATGTGGAGGGTGTTATGTGGAGGCGGGGAGGCCAGGGGAGGGCATGCAACTGCAATATTAGCTTAAGGTGCTTCTTTTTCCTTTTCAGTCAAAAGTTAACACTGATGATATTGAGTGGTTCTAAAGCATCTTTTAAAGAAGATCTTTTTCTCCCATTTTTTCTGAAAACAAGCACACTTTATGTATTAAAAAACAAAAGCCTAGGAGTTGTGCCTCCTTTAACCTGTCCTGATTGACATTAGTTATCTTTGGAGGCATTTGAAAGTGTGATTTCTGAAATGCGGACTCTGAGAATGATGTTATACTTAGCTTCACAGTGCTACAGGGCCTCTGCTTAAATTCGTGAACGTAGAGTCCGACATTTCTTATTTAATCTAAATAGAGGTGGCATGGCCTGTTTAAAGGGCGTGATATTAGAAAGGCATGCCTTTGTACTGAATTGGGAGTATTAAAGTCTGTCAGAAGTGATGCTTAAAATTGGTACAATGGGCCCGAGAAAGCAAGTCTTAAGGTGGCAACTTCATGGATATTTTCTGCATTTTTTTTTCACATGCCTGAAAAGTTCACATTTCAGAGAGTGTCATAAGGTTTTTGTCTACCATGGCTTTAATGTTAAAGTGGAATTCTCTCCATGTGGTTATGTGGGCATCTTATGCAGGACCCTCCTGTCTTACCACACTAACACTTAATGCTTCCGCTAACCTAGCATGGACAGAGGAAATGCAGAGCAAATATGTGGAAGCTTGTGTTTGGGTTTTGTGGCATATAAAGATTTAGAAACTAAAAATATAAAATTAATGGATTATACAGAGACCTAGAAATCAATAGCCATATAATAGTTTGGACTACAAGTTTTGAAAAAAAAATCTTATGGTAGCACTTCTTAATATATTTTGCATATTGTTTTTTAAAATAGTAAATTTTGGGAAACCTGTTCTGCTCTTTGAAGAATGAGAATAAAAATCAAAATCATGCTTGATATCATTTTGCCATTTTAAAATAAAATTTGAAATGTTGTACTTATTTACTATAGACCCACCTGTCCTGTTCCATTTAGAGATACAGAGGCAGGCGAGTTAATTTGTTTCACTGGAGAAGGATCTGGTTTTGTTTTTTTTTGTTTTTTTTTTCCAATAGTAATTCATAAAGCCTTTTACTTGTAAGTAACAAAAGGATATTAACAACTTTAACTCCATCATTCTTGGATATGATAGATTAGGCAAGAAATACTTGTATTTATTTTTGTAAGAACGGATTGTTTTTCTGGTTGCCAAAAGTGCCAATTTATCAGGATTTCTCTAGGCAGGTGCAAATAATGGCATGGAAGGAAAGCTATGGTGAGGGGATGAAATGCATTGATCTGTTGCTTGTGAAGTTTCAAAATTGTCAGTCTTTTATCTCTCTGTGTGGCCAGCTTAATCAAATGGAGACAGAACTGATCAATCTCATTTGAATCAGTAATTTCTTTTTCTTTGTGAATTTCATTTTAGGGAAACAAAGCCAGATTCTGTATTGTCTTCATTTTAGCTCACATACTCCCTCTGCTGATGGTGGCAGTCACTGCCAGGGTTCTCAGGCAAAGCTGCAGTAATTTTCAAAACCTTGGTGAATAGGAATATAAAATAAGGCAAGGCCCCTCTTTGGATTCTGTTCATGCCCCCATATATTGTGGCTGCACACCATAGTAAAAGCTTCTCCTTTGGCACACTCATTCTGATGCAGTTTATTATGAGAAGCAACACCTCCACATCCTATTGTCACAGAAAGCTCTTTACGTCATCTGGCTGTGATTTGCTACCTTTCACAAGTGGTACAGACGGGACTTGGAATCAGATGCCAAGCTCTTCAGACACTGAGACCATGGTATTAACAGCTCAAAGACAATTAGCAGGCACTATAGTGAACCACTCATTTTATATTCCCATCCATTTACCAATATAATTAATATAATAACAGAACAGTCACCAGTAAATGGTTATAGAGAAGGCTTCCAATGGAAATGAAGAGAACTTTATTTCCATTGTTTATTTGCTGAAATTTAGAAATGCATTTCCCCCACAGAAACAAAATTAGAGCCTGAGCATTCGTTCTGCTTTGGACTGGGTGAATTTAGACACCTCTCAGCTTTGTCCTACATGTCTAGCAGTATGCTTTTACCCAAGAAACATTTCAAAAACTAGGTACAGCATAAAAATATAGAGCCAGCAAAGTTTATTTCCTAAATATTTTCTAATATGCCATAAGCAAGTCATGCTGAAAAAAATCTGTTTAAATACTGTCCTTGTGATTTGAGAAGCAAAAACAAAAAAATACTCTGTCCTTTAGTAATCTTATCCTTTTTATCTTTTTCCTACCCTGAAATATATACATTATTCCCCATTTTACTGGTGAGGAAACTGAGGTTCAGAGTTTTAAATAACTTATCCATTAGCACTGTGGTCCCCAGCCCCCACCACGACTGATCCATGGCTTGTTAGGAACTGGGCCACACAGCAGGAGGTGAGTGGCTGTTAAGTGAGTGAAGCTTCATCTGTATTTATGGCTGCCCCCCATCGTTAGCATCACCGCATAAGCTCCACCTCCTGTAAGATCAGCAGCAGCATTAGATTCTCATAGGAGACCGAACCCTACTGTCAACTGCACATGCGAGGGATCTAGATTATGAAACTGTAATGCCTGATGACCTGAGGTGGAGCTGAGGCGATGATGCTAGTGTTGGGGAGCAGCTGCAAATACAGATTATCATTAGCAGAGAGGTTTGACTGCACAGTAAATGTAATGTGCTTGAATTATCCTGAAACCATCCCCCCCACCATCCATGGAAAAAAATTGTCTTCCATGAAACCGGTCCCTGGTGCCAAAAAGGTTGAGAACCACTGCATTAGCACACAACTAGCTGTGAGCAGAAAATAAGAATTAGGCCTATCTAGTAAAAAGTTTTTAAAAGTTATATTATGGTATATCATAATTTTAAGTTATAAGCCCATATATAAAGGCCTAAAACCCTAACATATGCTTCTACTCTGTGTGCACGCTGTTGCAGTGACTGTTCATTATATTCCATTAATAAAGCCATGCTATCAGGAGTGTACCATTGTAAATCCATACCGGTTTTAGAAGTTGCTGATGGCAAAAGTTTAAAAGATGGCTTTGATTCCATGTAACAGTCAACCCAAATAACAGTGACTTAACATGAGATACAATTTTATTTTTGTTATATAATAGAAGTCTAAAAGACATTCAGGGGCTGGCATGGTGGCTGTGTGGTCCTCAGGGACCCAAGCTCCTTTTGTCTTTTTGCTTTACTATCCTAGTGCAAAGCTTCCATCCTCAAGGTTACCTCGTGGTCCAAGAGGAATTTCAGCAGTTGCAGACAGTGGGAAGGACAAAGGGATGCACCTTACAACTGAGCTAGCCCGTTTTAAGTACCCATCCCAAGAGTGCCACACAGTCATTCCTTTCATCTTAGCTAGAACTTCCATGGCCATACTGTGCAGGCATGTGAAGCTGGGAAATGCATTCTGAAAGAGGGTCACATTGCTGCCCCAAATAAAATTAAGGTTCAAATATTGAGAAACAAGGAGAATGCATATTGAATGGTAAGTCATTGTTTCTGCCATAGCTAGAAAAGAATGTGACTCCTCACAACCTATGTCTTATACCTTCCCAAACCATATAGGCAAACGACGAAAATCCAATCCAAAACCCCTTGTTCTGAGTGAAGCTAGAAAGCAGTTAATGATCTACAGACTACCTCAGGTCCTCCGGCTACACCTTAAAAGATTCAGGTGAGCATGCTCTGGGAGTCCCAGATGGCTGTGAGCTATGGGAATAGTGCTTCAAAGGCTTTCTTGAGAGCAAATAAATGTCTTCTTTGATGTTAGGATGGGGAGCCTATTCCCTTGAGATGTTGTGCTTTCCGTAGAGATAAAATGGTTCATATCCAGTAAGGCATGTTGATATTGGGGCCCAGCAGGACTTGGCTTCTGCTCTCATGGCCCTGTTTAATTGTCTTGCCCGCACCAGGTGTCTGTGCTTGAAGATTTTCTTCAGGAAAATTGCTTGAGGCCAGGAGTTTGAGACCAGCCTGGGCAACGTAGCAAGACCTTGTCTCTAAGAAAAAGTTTTTTAAAAAAATTAGCCAAGTATGGTGGCATGCACCTATCGTCTCAGCTTCTTGGGAGGCTGAGGTGGAAGGACCAGTTGAGCCCAGGAGATGGAGGCTGCTATGATTGCACCACTGCACTCCAGCCTGAGTGACAGAATGAGCATCTGTCTCTATTAAAAAAAAAAGAAGAGGAAGAAATGTCTAGCCTTGCTTGGGCTTATGTAGATCCATCCATTTTCAGGATGAAGTGTAAAATAATCTGTGAAAAGAAGGGCAAGCAGTAAACTACAAAAAGATTGTTGCCTGAATTGCTTGTTTAAGGATCTCTAGGTTCAGAGTGCTTTGTGAAACATTTACAGCGAATATATGTGGACATTGATCGCCACCATTTTATTGATGGGAAAACCAAAGCCAGAGGTTAAGTTTTCTTGGTTCTCTGCTTTACCAGCCTCTACCTCTGAATGCATGTACAAGTTTTTATTAGTAAGAAGTTTATATCCCTGTTCTAGGTGGTCTGGCCGTAATCATCGAGAGAAGATTGGGGTCCATGTCGTCTTTGACCAGGTATTAACCATGGAACCTTACTGCTGCAGGGACATGCTCTCCTCTCTTGACAAAGAGACCTTTGCCTATGATCTCTCCGCAGTGGTCATGCATCACGGGAAAGGGTTTGGCTCAGGACACTACACAGCCTATTGCTACAACACAGAGGGAGGTGCGTGCGCTTTACTCTGTGGGGCGGGGGACACGAAAAGGGTTGATTTGTCCACATTTTATTGCTTTCCTTTTATTTCCATCCCATGGATTACCTAGAAGGAAATTACATACATTAAAATCCAGGC
>CAUYRT010092341.1:0-12926 GCA_963574885.1 Lepilemur ruficaudatus | reverse complement strand
CTAAACACATAAATCAATTTTAGAGGATTTCCTTCCCCCTATTGAGACCCCTAATACCCTTCACCAACTGCGTTTCAAGCATGCCCCTCCCCTCCACAGTGGATTGAAAGGCCTTTCCTATTAATGTGAAATAAGCGTTCAACTGTTGTTATTCCTACCAGCTATTGTAAACCATGTAGTATTGGTTACTACTTATCAAATGTTAAGCCTGGGACACTGCATTTAAAAAAAAAAAAGATTCAAACTTCAAAAAATCAGAGGATATTTCACTTAGAAGAATGGGCTCCAGCTCCACAAGAATAGAAAAACAAGCACTGCATGTACTCACCATCAAATTGGTACACACTGATCAACACTTACGGTCACATGTGGAAGTAGTAACATTCTGGTGTCGGGCAGGTGGAAGGGGGAAAGGGGGGCGTAAATTCACACCTAAGGGGTGCAGTGGGCACTGTCTGGGGGATGAGCACACGTGTAGCTCTGACTTGGGCAGTGAAAAGGCAATATGTAACCAAAGCATTTGTACCCCCTTAATATTCTGAAATAATAAATTACTTAATTAGAAAAGAAAAAAAAGAAAATCAGAGGAGACCTATCATTGAACATCCTTCTCTATTCTATGCTAGTGAAAAGCACAGTTAAAGGGTTATATGTAAATGTCAGAAGACAGGTCAAGGGTGTTCCACAAAATACAGGAAGTCAAAGTCCAAACCCCATTTACCCTTATGGAGAGGAAAGCTTTCTGTGCTGTCAGGTCAGGGGAGGTAATGGAAGGGAACCACAGACTCATGCAATAAGACAGATGTGAGAGCTTCCAATTTTGCTGTAACCAACACTCTCTAATGTCCCTAGAGCTTCCCCACACTGTTGGGAGAGTATGTTCATATGGTTTGAGAACTAGTCTTAGTCTCTGGACATTTTTTTCTTTAGTATACCACTAATTGGCAGTTGATTCTAGGTTATTTCAGAGAAATCCTTAGTACCAAAGGTCACAATCTAGTATGAAATTCCCAGGACTCTCTTCTTTTATAAGCCCCACACCCTGCAGCCGAAGTACTCCTTCCTGCCCCTGTAGAATAATATTCTAGCTTGCCATTGGAACAGCTAAGAAGGATACACATACCCATCTCCCCTCTTGCTTATTAATAAGATAGCAGCAGACGAAGGGAGAAGGTAGAAAACACTGGCAAAGATGTGGCATCTGCCTTTTTCCTGTGTTCTGGATATTCTGGTGAAATGGACTATGGTTTTGTCTATAACGATGTTTTTTTGGAAAAAGGTACTTAATTTGGTAGGTTTGACTGTTTTTAAGGAAAGGTCAGACTTGCCTCATGACTGAATGAAATACACAAAAATAATTTAAGCCACCAAAAGAAAAGCCAGAAAAAATTAGTCATAAAATATTAGAATCAAAAAGGCTTTAAAAGATCCTTTAGATGCCTCAGTCCCAGTAAGTGATGCTATACCATGTATTGGAACATCTCCCATAGTGGTGAGAGCATCTCTTAAAGGAGCTCATTCTGTCTGGAAAGCTCGTAATCAGTCAAGTCTTTCTCTCATTTTAAGTAGAAACTATCTCATGGAAACCTGTCTGGTGCTGCTCCTTAGCTCACTCAGTGCACATGTCTTAATAATCTATGCCCCAGTGAAGTCGGGTTTCGCTGTGACCCATTCCTGATTCATTAGCCTTGAGTCTGCCTTTATTCATTATAATGTCATCCCCATTTGTGTTGTGGGTTAGGCACAAAATCTGGCTCTTCCTTTGTTTTGCGTGTGGAATCATCTGTCTACTGTCATCGGTGAGTCCTATAACTTTGTCTCCTTCCCTGACTTGGCCTTCATCAACTTCTGGATTTCCGAATGTCTCAAAGACATTTCTGGGACAAGCTTTCAAACCTATAATACCTTGAATTAAACAGTATTTTCCCTCCCAGGAAAACTCCCCTGCCCAATGACCCTAATTCATTAACTTTTTATTTGGACATACAGTCAATCCTCATTATTCTCAGATTCCAATTTGTAAATTTGTCCACTTGCTAAAATTTATCTGTAGCACCAAAATCAATAACTCATGGTGCTTCCAGGGTTCTTCATAGATGTGCACTGAGCAGTGAGCAATTGGAGTCGCCTGACATGCACACGCTCCCAGCCGAGGTGGAACAAGGGGATGCTCTGAGACTTGTTTCACTCTCCTACTGCAAACAAGTATCCTTTCCTCGGGCTGTGTAGTGCCACATTTTTCATAGTTTTGCATTTTTCATGGGTGCCTTCACGGTTTTGCACGGTGCCCTAGCCTAGTGCCGAAGTGCTGTCCCGTGTTGCTAAAGGAAAGGAGGCTGTGACGTGCCTTGGAGAGAAAATGCACGTGCTAGAGAAGCTCCATCCAGGCGTGAGGAATAATGCAGTTGGCCAGCGTTAATGAATCAACAATATGTGTAAAATAAGGCACCTTTAAACAGAAACACACTTAAAACAAGGTTATAACATTGATCGGTTGATGAAAAGGTTGTGACCAGAGGCTCACAGGAAGCTATCCCTGTATTTCCCCCGAGGAGTGAGTCAGTATTCACTAATCCAGCATTTGCAGCAGCTTCATAGAACATAAGCTCCACAAATAATGAAAATCAACCGTCATTTCAGACTTAGAGCAAAGTTAAAGAATAGTAAAAAGAATTTCTGTGTACCCTTCACCCAGACTCCGCAAATGATAGCATTTTACCAAATTTGCTTTATCCATCTCTCTCTATGTGTATGTGTGTACCACACACATATATAAATACAGTTGTCTTTCTATATCCATGGGGAATTGGTTCTAGGACCCCCTACAGATACCAAAATTTGTGAATGCTTAAGTCCCTTACATAAAATGACATAGTATTTGCATATGACTGAGGCATATCTTCCCATACACTATAAATCATCTCTGGATCACTTATACTACTGAATACAATGTGAATGCTATGTAAACAGTTGTTATACTGTATTGCTTTTTGTTTGTGTCTCTTTATTGTTATTTTTTTATTTTTTTAAATATGTTTGACTATTGGTTGGTTGACTCTGTGGAAGCAGAACCTATGAATAACAGAGGACTGACTATATGTAATTCTAACCTATGTGTAATATATCCTTTGCAACTACGTGCTTCAAAGTATATTTTCTAAAAATGAGGATATGTTCTTATATAACCAAAATGCAATTATCAAAATCAGGATGTTAACATTAATTCAGTATTACCTAAACTATACATCTTATCTGGGTTTATCAGTTGTCCCAATAATACTGGGTCATGTGTTGCGTTCAGTGGACTTGTCTCTCTAGCCATCATTAATGTGGTACGGTTCCTCAATCTGCCTTTTTCTTTCTTGACATTGATGTTTTTAAGGAGTATACGTCAGTTATTTTATAGAATGTTTCAGTGTGCTTTGATGTTTCTTCATGATTTAGATTATGCTTTTTTGGCAGAAAGATTACGAGAGTGACACTGTGTTCTTCTCAGTACATCACATCATGAGGAATATGATGTTGGTTTGTTGCATTTCTGGTAATGCTAACTGATCATTTAGTTAACAGGGTGTTTGCCAGGATTCTCTACTACAAAATCATTGATGTTCTCCAGCCCAAGGTCCCCAGGAATACTGCTGTGGCTGGACAAAGTGGGGTTTGTTGGCCTACTGCAAGGAGAGAGAGAACACCTCATGGGGAACTGTGTGGCACTCAGCAAGGGCGAATTAGGAGGTGCTTAGTGTTGGGTTTGGACTTACGTTTGATTATTTGGAAGAGGTTTTGAAGAATATGGTTTTGTTCTAGATTAGGTGCGATCACAGAATGGGCAACTTCTTGATTGGTTCTATTAATAATTGTCTAGGAGACGAGAGGAATGGATCAAAGCTAAGCCTGTACCTGATGAAGCAACTGTCGCTCGTGCCAGTGAGGAGAGGGGCTTTGGTCCTTGTTTGTGGTTTAGACAGTATTCTGGGTGTTTGCTGTGTCTATTATAGAGTGGTTTCTTTTGTTTTACTCCATCACTGTCACAGAATGACGTCATCTAATACTGGCGCTCTGTGCAATTGCTTCTGTTCGACAGAGCACCCTCTCCTAGCTGTGAGAACCAGGCCAGCTCCCATTTGCTAGCAGTCGGGGACTGCGTTTTTCTTGTGTATCAATTACTGTTGTTCCCTTTGTAATGGATGTAAGCCTCCCTACTGAGTAGGTAGATAGGTAAGTAGATGGATAGGGTAGGAGGCAAGCAGAGAGGTGAGTGGGTGGGTGGATGGACAGGAAGGGAAAGAGCTCTTCATTACAATAGAAAGTTAATTGAAAAATGTGAAAGAAGTTATGGCAATAGAAAACCATTATTTGGTACCCGGAATGATTTATTCAGACAAGGATCATCCATGAAAGGTTGAGGAGCAACAGCATATTTATACAGTCTCAATCTGTTTCCTCACAAAATACCTATTAATTGCAAGGAAAATAGTTACTTTTTAAAGTAGAAAAATTTCAGTCACTCTGGTATGATGATGATGGCAATGGCGGTGCAGACGACTTGTGCTGAGAAGTTGTATGTAGATTTACACTGAATTAGTGCAGATGAGGTAGACAGCGTGGACACGCTCTGAGGTGTGCGAAGGGTCGTGGACCAGCCCTCGGAAGTGCACTACAGACAGCTGTCAGGGGGAGGGACAGCTGCATTTATTTAATCCAGCCTGTCTTCAGACTCGGAGCTCCTCTTCCCAGCCATGTAATGTGGTCTCTTTCTTGTTTATTTATTTGTCATTCAATTTCCCTGTAAATGTTGCTCACTGGCATCTCTCATTTTCCTGCTGTAATTAAGGTCTTCTCACCTCATGTGTGGATTACTGCAGCGATTTCAAAGCCATGCCCCACCCATTCCAGTTTCTTCTTTGTCAAGTCTGCCACGCCGTGTCTCCCTCTGTGCCATTCTATAAGATCCCACGTATCATGCCATCACTGCCCCTTTCAGGAAATCCAGACTCCTCCTTTTCAAGACCCTCGGTAATTTGGCCGCTCTGCCATAATATAACGTTTTTTTCTTTCTTTCAAAGATGTTTTGTTCCCTGATCCCCACACCATATAAAATAAGCTCCATGTCTTTTCTTCATTGGGAAAGCTCTTTATCTGAATTGTACTCATTTCAAAGTCATAGCTTCTCTAATATCTTCCCCAATTTGCATCTCAAAATCAGTCTTGTATTTAGAATGTGCTCCATTCTGTTTGATACTGAATAATTTTCCATTTTCTACAGGCAGTTTTGACTCTATCTAGAGTACGAGTTCCTTGCATTGGGGACCATGCAAATATTTGCTTTGATTCCCTAACACCCAGCAGAGTGGTGGGTACAGGGTAGAATTCTGGAAATTTAGGGCTCACTGATTGACAAATTATCCTAAAAAGAGGTCAGGTGAGCCAGGTGCATGTAGATCGCTGTCAGTGAAGGGACAGCTCATTCTGGACATGCTATGAAAGGCATTTTTCTTGAGGTGAACTGAACTGCATGATGAATTGCTTTTGTTCTGTATGTTCTCCTGTATGTATTCTTTCTTTTTCTTTGATTATGAGAAAGAATTACTGTTCAACCCCTAAATTCCCAGCACACAGGAACCTCAAAAGACTTGGAATTGATAGACTAATTATAATATAGCCCCTACACATTATACTGCAACCAACTGTGCTACCTGATGTTCCTCAAACGCATGCTGTTTTTAAGCCTGCCTTATTTGTTCAGGCTGCTACAGCTTCTAGAAGATATTGCCTCCTTTCTACCTGGGAAAATCTTGTTTATATGTCAAGTTGCAACTTAATTATCACCTTCTCTGAGAAACTTTTCCTAATCATTAGACAAAATTAATTATTCCTCTGTCTGTGTTTCAGAAGCATTTTACTTACATCTCTGTTTCAGACCTGGCTGTGCGTTACTGGGAATCCTGTCGCTAGCTGACTGCTGTCTCGCCCCAGTGTGTCCTGAGCGTTGTGGGCAGGGCTGTGCCTCGTGTGACTTTCGTTTTGAAAGCAACACCAGAGCAATCAGATTTTGATGTGGCAAGCCCTTGTTGAGAACTATATGTGAGTGGAGTCACACTAGTGGAGTGTGAAATTCAAATTATATATTATTTGAATGAGTAGATCTGAGATGCCTCATGTAGATCCCTCTGGGTGTTCTTTAAATAGACTATAACATGGAAGGAAGAGAAGAATTAAGAGATGAGTTATGCTAATTTGAAGAGACTTTTTTCTTCTCAAAATTACAAAGACACTGAAAACTATGAAGTCACCAATTTTGAAGTGACTTCATTTACTATAAATCATTCTGTAAAAATGTCAACTATTTTTTTAAATCTCATTTTGTTATAATAAAGCGCAGAGAAGTATTTAAGTTTCTTCAACAGCTTACACGGTTGTAACATTAATATCTAGTTTGTAACACACAGTGTCTCGTTTCCTTATGTATTTATTGATCCGTGTGTATCTGTGTGTGGTTTAATATTCTTTAAAACTTTCAGTTTTCTGGAATTAAGGCACTGTTAGAAAGTGTACTTTCAAACACATATGGTCACTACCTAAGTAAGACTATTTTAAAATAAATTATAGGCTTGAGATATGTCGGGCCTTATAAATATGATGAATTTGTGCTGCAAACATGCAGGAGACCAGGCTTCTGTTTACAAATATCAGGGAGATTGTTTTTTCTTCCACCTAATGCAAATGTTATGGCATCAAGTCTTTCTTTTGACTTTTTAAAAACTTTTAAATTGGTATGCAATAATTGTACATATTTATGGAGTACAGAATATTTTCATACATGTATACCATGTGCAATGATCAAATTAAGGTAATTATCGTATCCACAACCTGAAACATTTATCATTTCTTTGTATTGGGAACATTCAAAATCCTTTCTTCTAGCTATTTGAAAATATACAATGAATTCTTATTAACTATAGTCACCCTACAGTGCTATAGAACACTGGAAGTTATTCCTCCTATCTAGCTGTAATTTTGTATCCATTAACCAACCTCTTTCTAACCCCCTTTTCCCCTTATGTTTCCCAGAATCTGGTAACCCCTACTTCCATGAGCTCAGCTTTTTCTTAGGTCCCACCTATGAGTAAGAATATGCAATATTTGTCTTTCTGTGCCTGATTTATTTCACTTAACATAATATCCTCCAGGCTCATTCATACTGCCACAAATGACAGGATTTCATTTTTTTATGACTGATAGTATTCCATTTTGTATATATTTCATATTTTCTTTATACATTCGTATCTTTGACATATTGATTGCCTCTCCAGCAGTGGAGTTGCTGATCATATCATAGTTCTATTTTTAGTTTTTGAGGCACCTCCATACTGTTTTCTATAATGGCTGTTCTAACTTACATTCCCACAGACAAGGTATGAATTCCCTTTTCTCTGCATCCTCATAAGCATTTGTTACATTTTTGTCTTTGATAATAGCCATTTTAACTGGGGTGAGATAATATCTCATTGTGGTTTTGATTTGCATTTTCCTGATGATTAGTTATGTTGAACATTTTTTCATATAACTGTTGGCCACTTGTATATCTTCTTTTAAGAAATGTCTTCTGAGCTCTTTTGACCATTTTTAAATTGGATTATTTGATTTTTTGCTGTTGAGTTGTTTCAATTCCTTGTATATTCTTGATATTCATCCCTTGCCAGATGAAAATTTACAGATATTTTCTCTGTCTCTTCACTCTGTTAATTGTTGCCTTTGCTGTGCATACGCTTTTTAGTTTGATATAACTCTATTTGTTTATTTTTGTCTTTGTTGCCTGTGCTTTTGAAGTCTTAGCCATAAAAATCTTTGCCTAGACCAGTGTCCTGAAGTGTTTACCCTGTGTTTTTTTCTAGTAGTTGTATAGTTTCAGGTCTTACATTTAAGTCTTTAATCCATCTTGAATTTATTTTTGTGTATGGTGACATGTTGGGGTCTAGTTTCATTCTTCTGCATATGGATATCTGGTTTTCCCAGCACCATTTATTGAAGAGGCTGTACATCTCCCAATGTATGTTGTTGGCTCCTTCATCAAAAATCAGCTGGCTGTATATACATGAATTTATTTCTGTGTTCTGTATTCTGTTCCATGGTCTATATATCTGTTTTTATATGAAAATTATCATGCTGTTTCCATTGGTCTAGCTTTGTAGTGTATTCTGAATTCAGGTAGTGTGATGCCTCCAGCTTTGCTCCTTCTGCTGAGGATTGCTATGGCTATTCTAGGTCTTTTCCAGTTCCATACAAATTTTAGGGTTTTTCTTTCTGTATCTGTGAAGAATGTCACTGGTATTTTGACAGGTATTGCATTCAATCCACAGATTGCTTTGGGTAGTATGGTCGCTTTGACAATATTAATTCTTCTAATCCAAAAACATGGGATGTCTTTCCAATCTGTTGTGTGCCCTCTTCAGTTTCTTTCATTAGTGTTTTATAGTTCTCCTCATAGAGCTCTTTCACCTTGTTGGTTAACTTCCTAGATATTGTATTATTTTTTTGGAGCTATTGGAGGTGGGATTGCTTTCTTGATGTTGGTTTCAGCTAGTTCGTTATTGGTGTATAGAAACAATAGTAATTTTTGTGTGTTGATTTTGAATCCTGCAACTTTACTGAGTTAGTTTATCAGTACTAAGAGTTTTTTGGTAGAGTCTTTAGGTTTTTCTATGTGTAAGATCACCTTGTCTGCAAACAGGGACAGTTTGACTTCCTCCTTTCCAATTTGAATGCCCTTTATTTCTTTCTCTTGTCTAATTGCTCTGGCTAGGACTTCCAGTGTTATGCCAGAGTGTTGAAAGTGGGTAGTCTTGTCTTGTTCCACTTCTTAGAGGAAAAACTTTCAACTCTTCCCCAATCAATGGCTGTGGGTATGTCATATATGGCCTTTATTGTGTTGAGGCACTTTCCTTCTCTACGTACTTTGTTTAGTGTTTGTTATGAAGGATGTTGAATTTTAGTAAATACTTTTTCTTTGTCTAGTGAGATGATTATATGGTTTTAGTCCTTCGTTCTGTTGATGTGATACATTGTGTTTATTGATTTGCATATGTTGAACCAGCCTCATGGTAAATCACACTTGGCCACAGTATACAGTCTTTTTTTGTGCTGTTGTATTTGGTTTGCTAGTATTCTGTTGAGGATTTTAGCATCTATGTTCAGCAGGGATAGTGGCCTATAGTTTTCTTTTATGTATGTGCCTTTTTCCAATTTTGGTATCAGGGTAATGTTAGCTTCATAGAATGAGTTTGGAAGAATTTCCTCTTCTTCAATTTTTTGGAATAGTTTGAGAAGGATTGGTGTTAGTTCTTCTTGAAAAGTTTGGTAGAATTCATCAGTGAAGCCATTCAGTCCTGGGCTTTTCCTTGTTGTGAGACACTTTGTTACTTATTAAATATCATTACTCTTTATTGATACGTTCAGATTTTCTGTTCTTGGTTTGGTTTTGGTAGGTTATGTGTCTAGGAATTTATTCATTTCCTCTAGGTTTTCCATTTTATTGGTGTATAGTTCGTAATAGTCTCTAATGATCCTTTGTATTTCTGTGATATCAGTTGTAATGTTTACTTTTTTGTTTCTGATTTTGAGTGTTCTTTTTTCTTAGTTTAGCTAATGTTTATTGATTTTGTTTATCTTTTCAAAAAAACAACTTTTCATTTATCTTTAATATTGTTTTTAGTCTCTATTTTATTTAGCTCTGGTCTGATCTTTATTATTTCTTTTTTTCTAATTTTATATTTGGTTTGTTCTGGATTTTCTAGTTCCTTGAGGTGCAACATTAGGTTGTTTATTCAACATCTTTCTACTCTTTGATGTAGGCATTTATTGCTATAAAATTCCCTCCTAATACTGATTTTGATGTATCCCATAGGTTTTGGTATGCTGTGTTTCTCTTTTAATTTTTTTGCCAAAATTTTTTTGTTACCTTCTTAATTTCTTCCTGTACACACTGGGCATTCAGGAACATGTTATTTTGTTTCCATGCATTTGTACAGTTTCTAAAGTTTCTCTTGTTATTGATTTCTAGGGGATTTTTTTGCAGTCTGAAAAAATACTTGATATGATTTCAGTTTTTAAAAATTTGTTGAGACTTGTTTCATAGCCTTGTATATTCTCTTTCCTGAAGAATGTTTTATGTGATGAGAAGAATGTATATTTTGCAGATTTAGGATGAAATGTTCTGTAAATATCTGTTCAGTCCGTTTGGTCTAGGGTGACATTTAAATTAGATGTTGTTTGTGGTTTGGTCGTTTTCTGTAGCTATAAGGTTAGATTTCTTTCACTTGCTCATTTATGTATCTGCTCTACCCAGGAATCTTATTGTTTCACGTGTTTTCATGACAATAGTTATCATCCTTTTGCTTCTAGATGTCAGGCCCCCCTAAGCATTTCGTACAGAGTCAGTCTAGTGATGAATTCCCTCAGTATTTCTTGTCTGGGAAAGACTTTATTTTTCCTTAATTTCTGAAGGATAGGATTGTTGGGTGTACTATCTTGGCTGGCAGGTTTTTTTCTTTCAGCACTTTGAATATATCATCCCATTCTCTCCTGGCCTGTACTGTTTCTGCTGAAAAATCTACCATTAGTCTCATGAGGATTTCATTTATATGTGACTTGACCCTTTTCTCTTGATGTTTTTAGAATTCTCTTTTTACCTTTGACTTTTGACAGTTTGACTATAATTGCCTTAGAGAGAAGCTTTGAGGGTTGAATCCATTTGGGAATTTTTGAGCTCCCTGAGTTTGGATGTCTACAACTGTCCTAAAACTAGGGAAGTTTTCAGCAATTATTTCATTAAATAGGTTCTTTCATGCCTTTTCCCATTTCTTCTCCTTTTAGAAATTCCATAATGTAAACATTTTTTCACTTAAGGGTGCTCCATAAATCCTGTAGGATTTCTTTGTTGTTTTTTCTCTTTATTTTTCTGTCTGACTGGATTATTTCAAAAAAGCCTGTCTCCAAGTTTAGAGATTCTTTCTTCTGCATGATCTAGTGTCTTGTTGAAGTTCTTGATTATATTTTTTATTTCATTCATTGAATTGTTCAATTCCAAGATTTCTATCTAATTCTTTTTTTTTTTACAATATCTATCTCTTCGTTGAATTTTTCATTCAAATCATGAATTGTTTTCCTGATTTCATTGATTGTCTATCTGTATTCTTTTATATCTTGAGTTTCCTGAGATCATTATTTTGAATTCATTTTCAAGCATTTCATCAATTTCGTTTTCTTTAGGGTCTATTGCTAGAGGATTACTGTGGTCCTTTGGAGGTGTTATGTTTCCTTGCTTTTCCATGTTTCTTGTGTCCCTATGTTGATTTCTTCACATCTGGTAGAATAGTCACTTCTAATTTTATGGAGTAACTTTCATAGGGAAGGACTTTTTCCTGTAGATGCATCTTATAGTGCTCATTGGGTAGGATTCTTTGGTTTTGGTTTGGCTGGGCGTATTTATGTAGTATCTATGTGATTTCTTCAGCTGTAATCGGCGTCAGCAGTGTCTACATTTAACCCAGTGGCCTAGGCTGTAGGTGTTTGTGTGGGCTGTGGCATTGACTTTACTGGGGGCTGAGGCTGCCAGGAAGGCCAATTTTGGGGCCCTGGATGGACATGCTGATTAAGGGGTGGGGTCACCAATGGCAGCTGAGGGCCCTGGGTGGACTGGTCCTTTGGCCCCTGGAGCGCATGTGCAGGCACATTGCGGCCTCCCTGCTAGAGAGGTCATTGGCGGTTGCAGTTCTCAGATGGGCCAGTCCTTCAGCCACTAGAGGGGGAATGGTCATGCAGTGATTTTGTGACTGGAGTAGGCAGAGTCACTGTTGGTAGTGAGCCTCAGGTGGGCCTGTCCTTATGCCTCTGTGGGCAGGGTGCCATATGGGCCCTCATAAACCTTGCTGTTAGAATGGGCAAAGTCACTGATAGTGGCAGGCCCTAGACAGGCTGCTCCTCAGGTCCCTGAGAGGTGCATGGGCACATGGCAGCTTTTCCTCTGGAGAAGTGGTTTTACTGGACGCCAGGTAAGTCAGTCCTCAGGCCCATGATGGGAATTTGTAGTAGCTCTGTTTCTAGAGTGGGCAGGGTTACCGGTAGGAGCAGGACCCAGGCAGGCAAGGCTGCAGGCCCTCAGACTGGGGGTTGCATAGGAGCACGGGGGCTCTACTGCTGAAGTCGGCAGAGTTATTAGCAGTGGCAGGCCCCAGGTGGGCCAGTCCTTGGGCCCCCAGGGGTTGCATCAGCACAACCCAGCTCTGCTGCTGGAGTGGGCAGGATTGCTGGTGGTGATGGGCCCTGGGCAACCAATCTTGTGGCTCATGAAGGGAGGCCCTTGTGTTCATGTGGCAGTTCTGCCGCTGGAGTGGCACAGGGTCACTTACAACAGTGCCAGTGGACTTGGTCCTTAGGGGGACGCACGTGGGCTTGTGGCGGCCCTGTTGGACTTTGGGTGGTTAGCTCTCAAGCTCTGGGGAGCAAGCAGTTTGGCTCCCTCTGTCTCAGAGATGGCCTCCCTCATGTGCTGGACTGCTTGTTCCCTGGGCTGCGGGCTGCTGCATGGCCTTGGTGCCAGGTTTCTGGCCGCACTGATGGGTCCAGCTAGGATCATGGCCCTGTAGCTTCTGTGTGGGTGTAGTGGGATCATGTTAGGGCCCCAATGATGTAGAAATGCAGAGGCTATTGGACCACTGGATGTGTAGACTAATATTTTCCTTTAAATTTGGGTTTTGACAATTATTTCTTTTTTTTTTTTTTTTTTTTTTGTAAATTATGATCTCTACAGAGTTTACTTGTATATTAAAAATCAAGGAGGCTGGAGTTCCTAAATGTCCAACTATATAGATTGAAGACAAGGTGGTGAATCCATTAAAAAGAGTACGCAGATGTATAAGAAAATGAAT
>CAUYRT010092339.1:0-22276 GCA_963574885.1 Lepilemur ruficaudatus | reverse complement strand
AATTCAGGAGTTCAAAACCAGCCTGAGCAAGAACAAGACCCCTGTCTCTACTAAAAATAGAAAGAAATTAATTGGCCAACTAAAAATATATAGAAAAAAATTAGCCAGGCATGGTGGCGCATGCCTGTAGTCCCAGCTACTTGGGAGGCTGAGGCAGGAGGATTGCTTAAGCCCAGGAGTTTGAGGTTGCTGTGAGCTAGGCTGATGCCATGGCACTCTAGCCCAGGCAACGGAGCGTGACTCTGTCTCAAAAAAAAAAAAGAAAGAAAGAAAGAAATAATGCTGTAACAAACATACATCCTGGTACATGCCCCATCTTTGTGTGCACATACAGGCATTTTTTTCCTAGTAGATACCAAGAAATAGAAATGATATGCATCTTTTTAATTTATAAGGCACTGAGAACTGATTAGAAGTGCAGTTGCCCTAAAGCAGCCGTATCAATTTATACACCCTACAGAAAATACAAGAGTGTCTATTTCTTTACACCCACATAAACACTTGAATATCGAATGGGCAAAAATAACCCTGATGTAGTTTTGATCTGCATTTCTCTTATTTCTGGTTAGGCTGAACATCTCCCCATAAAGTTCAATGGTTATTTGTATTTTTTCCTAAAATTTACTGTATTGTCACTTGTCCATTCCTATTAGGTCCTTTTTTCCCCTTATTCATTTGGAGGAGTTCTTTATATATTCTGGGTAAGAACTGTCCATTATATATACGTCACAAACATTTTCTCCAAGTCTGTTGCCTATCTTTTAACTTTATGACATGCCAGAAATTTTGAATTATGAAATGGTTAAATTTTTCAAAATGTTTGTGTCTTTTTTTGGTTCTGTGTAAGAAAGCTCTCTCTATACCAAGAACATAGCATCTTCCATATTTTATTTAAATACTTTTACAGTTTCATATTTTGTAGTTAGGTCTTTATTCCACCTGGAATTTGTTTTTATAAGTAGTATGAAGGAAGGTTCTATTTCACTTTTCCAATTAGACAGCTAATTCTCCCAGTGCTGTAATGGAATAGGTTTTCCTTTCCCAAGTTTACCATATACTAAATTCCCATATATACATGAACTATTTCTGGACTCTTTATGCTGTTCCACCAATCTACCTGTCTATTCCTAAGCCAATATATGTATATAGCTTTAATTACAAAAACTTTCAAACATGGCTTGACATCTAGTAGAGCAAGTATTCCTTCCTTCACTATTCTAGTTCAAAATTGTTCTAGCTATTCATGCATATGAATTCCACAATATGAATTCTAGGAGCAGCTTTTTGGGTTTCATTCAAAATCCTGTTGGGAAATTGATTAGGATAAAAATTGATATATATTATTTTGGAGAGAATTGGTCTCTTTCTAATATTGAGTCTGCCTATCTCTCCATCATTCAGATTTCTTCTAAATATTTAAATAGGCCGGGCGCAGTGGCTCACGCCTGTAATCCTAGCACTCTGGGAGGCCGAGGTGGGCGGATCGCTCAAGGTCAGGAGTTCGAAACCAGCCTGAGCAAGAGTGAGACCCCACCTCTACTATAAATAGAAAGAAATTAATTGGACAACTAAAAACTTATAGAAAAAATTAGCCGGGCATGGTGGCACATGCCTGTAGTCCCAGCTACTCGGGAGGCTGAGGCAGAAGGATTGCTTGAGCCCAGGAGTCTGAGGTTACTGTGAGCTAGGCTGACGCCATGGCACTCACTCTAGCCCGGGCAACAGAGTGAGACTCTGCCTCAAAAAATAAATAAATAAATAAATAAAATCAACTGCTGCTTTGCTGCAGTTATTTCTCAAAAAGTGAATTTTTGCTTTCTTAATGTGGTAAGCAGAATAATGGTCTCCATATACGACCAAGTCCTAATCCCTGGATTAGGGATATGTTAGTTTACATGGAAAAGGGGATTTTGCAGATGTGATTAAGGTGAAGGACCTGGAGATGGTGAGATTATCTTTAATTACCCAACCTAATCACAAGAGTTCTTAAAACCAGAGAAGCTTTCCCAGCGAATGTCAGAGTTAGAGGGAGATATGTATAGAGAGAGGCAATTTGATGAGTCTACCTGCTGTTGCTGGTTTTGAAAACGGAGGAAAGGGGCCAGTGACCAAGGAATGTGGGCAGCCTCTGGAAGCTGGAAAGAGCAAGGAAACAGATTCTGCCCTAGAGCCTTCAGAAAGCAACACAGCCCTACCAACATCTGTATTTCAGCCAGGGGAAACCTGCATGGGACTTCTAACCTGTAAAACTGCAAGATAATAAATTTGTGCTCTTTTAAGCCATTAAGTTTGTATAAATGTTATGGAAACAATAGAAAATGAATGTGACTAAATATCAAATGTTTGCCCCATGGCTCTGTTTATATGCCTTTGTACAAACTTACCTTTACTTGCAATGTCAGCTAGTAGCATACTCTTTTAAAAGACATCTTGGATGGCAATTAAATTCAACACATAGTATCAATAATGCATGCAATTGAGTTGAATCAATCCCATAACACAAATGGCCGTGACCAAGTTCATGTGTGCTCAGGCAATGAGAACTACTTACAACTGCCGCCTCACTGACAATAACTGACAATGTTATAAAATGCACCCCGATTTCAGAAAGGTTAAAATATGAACAAATAGAATCTATGAAAAATGGAAGATAGGAATTGGGCTCTCTGGTCCACCGACATCCTCACCACTTCCTACCAACTCCCAGAGCTCACTGGCTTTATGTGCTTGGCCCTTATGGGCCCTGGCCTCACTTCTTAATTTCTTCTTTTGTAGACGAGAAAAACAATATCCACCCCACAGGTTCATGGTAAGGGTGAAGGTTGAAATCACATCATAAAAATAAAGAGCTTTGAACATTGCCAAGTATTACACAGATGACCAAGATGTCCTCTGTCTAGTGTCCTCTGTCCTGGCGTCTAGTCATCAGGCTAGAGCCCTTGGCACCCTCTCTGTCTTTGCCCTTTCCTCCCCAATCCACGTCCAGTAGGTCCTCAGACCTCTTCTTCTCTCTTTCTTTTCCACTGCCCATTCTACATGCTGATGCTCAATTATTTTAATAGCCTCCTAATGAGTCTATCTCTGGCTGCTGTTTCTCCTCTCCTTTAGTCAGTCTTACAAACAACCACATGGCTAATTTTTCTAGAATAAAGTCTTATTCATGTCTGTCTTCCTTAACAGGCCACCCCAAACTTTTAAATTTTGACTGAAAAGTATAAACCCCTTAGCCTGGTATCCAAGGCCCACAGCAACATTGCTCACTATCAAAACACACCATAAACCCCGTGTGTCTTTCCCAAAACAGCATTCATTCTCCCAGTCTTTTTCTCCTTTATGCATATCTAAGCTCTAAAATTTTGTTAGAACTGAGCTCAATATTTAGCTCCTCCATGAAACCTTTTTTATCAACCCTCATGGCTCTCTCTGACCCCTGTGTCACATGTCTAATGCCTCTCTGAATTTTCTGACATATCTAGTTCCATGCCCTACATCATATAAGATGGCAGTTGTTATTGATCATGAAAATCTTCTCAGGCTTTGTATCATCCCTTGACTATGCTATGATCACCCTGCATTGACAGTTTGCTAATGCATTTCACTTTGCCTAAAACACCTTCCCTTTCCACGTAACCTGTGCAAATCCTACTCGCCTTCCCAGGGTCAGATCATTTTCTACCTTGCCCAAGAAATTAACAACCGCTCTAGCTCATGCTGTATGCACTGTTTGAATCTTTAGTTGGAGCAATTGAGCTTGTTTTGTGCCGTACCTCTATCTAATTGTTGTGTGTAATTCATGGTTATTCCTCCAACCAAATTTCAAGCTTTTTAAGACAGACACTTTTACCATACATTTTGGACATTAGAATTCTATCCTTGCCACACACTTGCTGTGTGGCCTTAGGCAGCTCACGTAAGCTGTAACAGCTTCAATTTCCTCATTTGTAAAATGGAGAAAATGTATGAGAAAGGGCCCATCAAAGTGCCTGGCACATAGTAAATTCTCATTAAATGTTTATTATTTACATAATATTAGTTTATAAGCTTCTATCCCATTCCACCCCCCGCCACTCTGTCCATGTATACATAAAGATTATTCGTTGCATTAATTATTTCATCCCTAAACTGGTATAACTCTAATCTTTAAAATGGTTTGTTGTTCTCCACCATGACCACAACTAATGATACGCTATCCAGAAGATAGACACTCCCACAGGCTGGTACTTTGTTAGTGATATATTGAAGGAAAACATTGTCATCTTTTGATTCTGAGCCTTATATTTTCCTGTATAATAATACCTTCCTTCTTAGCAAGGGTTTTGTAAGGTTCAAATGAGAGAAACCATGTGAAAGTGTTTTATAGGATTTATGAGATACTATAGTGTATGCTATTATTATTCCAATGTCCTTATTTACAACTTTGTTGTCAGTCAATTGATTTCCCAGATGCAATAAAAGAGGCTACGAATGATTTGCAGAGGTCTCCATGTACTCATTTATTCTCTCTGTCTACAGATATTTATTCATCTCCTATTACAGGCAGAATAAATATGCTAGTCCCAAGCAAGGGATACAAAGACATGATATCTCTACCCTCAAAACACTTCACATTATCCTTTTTTTCCTTCTCACCTTTCACCTTAAGCCATCCTGTTTATCAACTGAACATTTTACATGTGTGCACATGAGACAGGAGGGGGTGGGGAAAGAAGCTGAGTAGGTGACACTCAGGGGGACTCATCTATATGATCGACCTTGTTGTACCATGTGAACCACAAGGACTGTGTTTATAGTGTGGTGAATCTTCTAGAGATGAAAAGTCTCAGCCCCAGAAAGCAATGCCAAATTATGAAAAATCCGGAGGCAGAAGAAAACCACCGAAGGGTATTCTTAAAAAAAAAAAAAAGAGTATACCTACTGAAGACTCTGACCACATATCATTATGACTCATAGTAAAATGGTCCTTGGTGATTCACTGCTACTTATTTTTTTAAGCACGATAATTATCTTTACTGCTTAAATTAAGCTTTTTTTATTTCCAAAAACAATTTTTTAAAACCCTTGAGGCTTTGTTGGATTTTTATTCCATTGTTTAATGTAAATAAGATTAAATACCCTGAGCCTTTCAAGTTTAACATGAGACTTGGTTACACTTTTGTAATACAGGATGTCTTTTGAGTTTCCATTCTAGATCACTTTTTGAAAGAATAAAAAGATTTCTTAAATTCCATGTTAGCTAGAAAGTAGGATTTTAAACATATAACAATGCTATTTCAATGTATTTCAAACATTGAACACTTAAAAGTGAGCAAAGGAAGAGAGAAAAGGAGGGAAGAGAAAGTCTTTAAGATATTTCCACTGCCTTTACTTGAACAAGTATTAACAAATTTCAAAACCAATATTAATTTTATAGTAAATGAGTTTTGACATGTACATGATTGTGGTTATATTTTAAGTGAAAATGGCCTGGCCTGGGGCTAAGAATCTCATGAGATACTAACCATTTCAGCTATTTTCACTACTATACTTGTTCTTTAATGAGTGAATTCATCTGATAGGATTGGATGCAACTGAACTTTCCATTAAACAACTGAGTTTATGTTTTAAAATCACGATAATTTTGGAATAAGAAAAAAACCTAACATATTCTAAAGAATAGCAAAAGCATAAGCTCCAAACAGCAGACTGTCTCTGAGCTTGGTCCTTGCTCTCTTTTGTAATTCTATGCATCTAGCATGGTACTTGACACATACAGTTTGCTGTTCAATAAGTTCTTTTTGAATTGCAAGGCGGTCACATAAAAATGAACAAAATTGAGAGATGAAGTGTGTGTTTGTGCACATGTATTTTAACAATCTCATCTGACTTAGTGAGCAGAAAACTGTACTTTGCCAAGAATTTCATTATTTAGTGACTTAGCATTGCTGTTAGTTTATACTGTGTGCTTAGCCAAGTGACTTCTCTGTTTTGTTCGTATTTGTTCAATAACTCCTTCTTTTATTTATGGAATGGGACCATCTCTTCTAACTTTATAAATGTCTGGATATATTCTTTGTACCTGCCAACCTAGACAGGGATACATAATGAAACTTTGCATGATGTTACAAACTTATCGAAAGGCTAGTGTTAAAGCATATTAAAGTACTAAAACAATAACCACTCACAGAATTTTATAAAAATTTTAGTAAAACATCTATTCATGTTGTCTTATATGTCTGGAATATATTTAAAAGAAACAATGTCTCAGACACTTAGGACACTATCATGTTGTGAGAGTAAATTCCAGATTTGACTTTAATTATGATTTTAGACATTTTATTTCCTCTTCAATCTCTCTGTTTACAGAAAGCTACTAAGAAGACAATTGACTGATCTACTACTAATAATAAATATACATTTTTAATATAAAATGTTTTCAAATGTCTTCTATCATTTAACTTACCCAATGAACTGGTGAGTTTGGATATATTACCTATCCTATTTTTCAGATAATGTAACCAAGCAGAGGACTAGGTAATAAAAAGGCATAAATTAGTTCAATATATACACTGGGCTTTTGCTCAACTGAAATGCAGATATGGCTAAAAGAAAAGTACATACGTACAAAATTTGAAAAAGTAGACTAGTACTGTATTTCTATCACTGAATGCTATCAACATTATATAATTAGCCACTAGATTGCTCATTCATATATTCACATTTTGTTTAATAAGCACATATTAGCACTTAAGAAGCGCCAAATATTGTTCTAAATACATTATATATAATTCTTTTAATCTTCCTAACAAGTTTTGAGATAGGTATTATTATTGTTCCCATTTTACAGATAAGGAAGCTGGGATATAGTGAAGTTAAAGCCAAGGTCCACACAGCTAGTATGCGAAGGACCTGGGATTCGAACCCAGCATTCTGGCTTTTAAGCCGTTGAAGAGCAAGGATTGTTTTCAACCATGTGTATGTACTTTTGCCATAATTAATGAAGTACATTGTATTTAGAGGCATTTACTAAGCATTTACTGAATAGAACTATGACAGAAGTGGAAATTTTTCGATTGGTAGAGGGAGCCTTTCTTTGTGAGCCACACCGGGAAGCCGCTGCTTCCAAAGTAAACCAGTGACACTACCTTTAGTTGATGTTTACTGGGGCAATCAGAGCTTTAATGAACCAAAGAAATTGCAAATATCATCACACCTTGCCCTGTAACTTGGAAGCTGGGTAATCTTGGGTAAGTCAACAAGCACTTTGAACCCCATCTTCATCAGGAAAATAGGAATGTTTAATAGCCTGAGGAAGGAGTTGCGAGGATTAGAGATAATATGATAAAGCACTGCAGAAAGTAATATATAGTATTACGTGATTAATAATAATTTCTGTGATGATGATGATGATTCTCATTAGCCCCAAAGCACACGTCTAACTGATGGAACAAATAGTACTGGAACCGAGGTCTCCAGATTTCTAATCCAGCCTGTCCAGACACTCATTGTTACTCTTCTCTGTGTGGTAACTGGGGTAAATTCAGTGACTTTCACAGCTATCTAATAGCACCATCATACTTTGAATGCATATCATTTTAAAGTTCTGCTTTTAAGCCTGGTCGTGAAAATAATTTTGTGATGTCGCAGGAGAACAAAACAATTTGGTCTTTCTGATTAAGGAACTCTCCTGACACTACACCAGGATTAAATTCACTCGGGAAAGCAGATGTTATTATATCAAAACCACAAAATGTTATCAGGGAGGTTCCCGCAGAAGACTCTTACCGGCAAAACCTTCTGGCATTTACTATCAAAAAATTTAACATTTTTCTCTTATAGGAAGTTACGGTAGAAAATTTAGAAAATACAAAGAAAAAAAAGAATAAAATAAAAGTCTCCAAAAATGCCATCACTGAGCAAAGGACAGGTCTGTGGGTTAAAAAAAAAGAAATAGTTCTGAAGTGTATGCAATATTTACATTTTTCTTCTACAATAGACATTTTTTCATGTCATTAAATATTTTGTGCAACTTCACCTTAAAATGCTGTGTGGAATTCTATTGTATGGATATATAATAATGTAATTAACTGAACATATGGTTGTTTATAGTTTTCTCACTATTATAAGCAACACTGCTATGAAGATTCCTGTGCACAGATACAGTTAAAATCTTAAAATAAATTCTGGAAGTGGGATCACTTGGACAAAGATTTTTAATGCTTGCCTAAGTGCTTCTGGCAATGAATTAACCTTGCAGCAATAAATATTATCACTAAAAACAATCTGCCCATTTGTTACTGTTTTTCTTTAAATGGTGTCTTGCTAGGTTTTTAAAACTCTGCATTTCTTTGGTTACCAATGATACCCAAATTTTAAAATATATTTATCTTCTATTTTACCTTCTTATGGGAAATGCCTATCCATGTACTTCATTACTTTTATATTTGGGCTGTTTTTTAATCACTTATTTTTGTGGACTCGTTCGTTATATAGCATTCCTTTATTATATATGTAGCAATACTTTTAGCAGTTTTTTTCTTTTGATTTATAAGTTTTGATGTTTTTACCAAAACATTAAAATTACCTTTTTTTACCAAAGCCCCCCAAATTAAATTGCCTATCATATTTCTGTAATTTAATCTGCTGCCTTTGGCACCAAACTTAGAAATTTTCACTCTACCCAAAGATTGTAAAAAAAATATTAATTGTTATTCTCTAGCACTTCAAGATTTTAATTTTAACATTTGAGAACATGATATCTCTGGGATCTGTTTGGGGGTATTGCTTGAGGTAGGAATATACACACGCAGAGAGACACCTGCATAGGAGGATATATATTATATTTTTTGTACTTTTCCCCTTAGACAATTAGTCATTTGTCAAAACACCGTTTATTAAATAACTTTTCCTTTCCCCACTGATTTGAAATGTCACTTTGTTCACATTTTTAATTCTTCTTCCTAGTTGTGTCTGTTTATGAGCTTTTTGTACCATGGCTCTGCCCATTACTGTACCAACTTCACACTATTTTAATGATGATGGCTTTATTTTACTTTTTTTAAATTCATAGGACAAATATCTCCCATTGATTTTCATTTTCTAAAATTTCTTAGCAAATCTCACTGTTTCTTCCAAATAAATTTAAATGTCATGTATACATTTTTATAGCTAAGGATTCACCATTCATCCATTAGAGACCTGATAAGAGATTGGTCTTTCACAACATGCTTAAAATTGCAATCATGTTGATTGGTAGAAAGAAACAAAGTTGTAAATTATGGAACATGATACTAGAGACAGCTGGAGATTGTTTTCTCCAGTGTCTTTAATTCTAGGATAGAGTCCTTTGGATGAAGAGGGATGTGAAAATAAGGCATTGGACTCATCCCTAGCTAGTCATAAAATTTTGTTGATTTTCCCCACAATATTCCTGAAATTGTGACTGATGTGATTCAGTCCCCAAATCATGCTGTATTTAAAACTGGTTTTGTGAACCAAGAAAGCTATTTCAACTCAAAAATCATGAGATATAAATTCTGTCCTCATAACATTCAACAGGCAGCTAACATTCCCTTGATTACAGAAAGGCTTCTCCACTCTTTGAAGACCTTGACGTCCTCTCTTTTACTGAGAACTGAGATCAGACTGTCCTTTGGTATACACTGCCTTTTATTGTCGAGGGGTGTGTGTGTGCGCGCGTGCACACATGTGACTGACTGTGTGTGTGTGCATTTGATGTTGTAAGTATCCAATCTCTCTGCAGCAGATTGCAAACACCCTACGACCCCAGTGTCTCCTACGAGACTAGTTTATCATCAACATGTGTCCTTTAAGGACACATGTCATTTCCAAACCTGTGATTCCATGTTTTTGTTTTGTGTCCCCCAAGATCATGCTACCTATTTAATTGTAGTCATAATTTCATCATAGTCTGGCATTGGTCTTTAATTATCATAACGTTTGATTTCAAATATCATAGCTTTTATAATTAATCAACACAGATTGCATTGTGTTGGTATAGGTCATGTAGAAGTCTTTAATGTGGAGACTTTTTAAAACAGATTTCTGAGGGAAAAAATTGTGGAATAAAACAGGATCACAGAATCTCCCTTCCAAACAACAAAACTAGAAAAAATGAATAAATTTGGACTGTAAGGTTAGAAAGGGAGTGAATTATAAGAGGGGAAAAAGATGTTACTGGGATACAACATGACACTGTACAACTTCTCATTCTTCCCCAGGCATAACCAGTAAGGAGTAAAGAGGATGAGCTGCAAAGTGTGTAGAGCAGGCTAAGCAAGGGTGTTTATTGATAGCTATGAGAAAAGCCAAGGGAAATTCCTCAAAAGCACCTGAAATTAACATAGAACCTTGGCTGTCCCGGAAGACTGCCAGGACTTACCATCTTACAGGGCGCTGCACTGTCTTGAGGTGTAAGCCAAAGCCCATAGATGGATACATCTCTGGCTAACTGGAGTGGGCCATAGGACAGGACAATTGACACTCTCAAAAGACACTAAAAAACAAGGTTTCCCAGCAAGAATTGCACCAGTCCAGATTAAGCTCACTTTGTCTTCCTTCATCTTCTTGTCATTGTGCCACAGAAAAAAGTGGATTGAAAGAATAAAACTATCCTCAAACATTGGCTCAGAAGGGAAAGAACAAATAGGTCCCAAAGAGGTTAAGTGGAAGTAGAGTTAGGGAGAACACTCCCACACAGTATTACAGAAGGCAGAGTGTTTGACTAAACTAAGTTAAACATAAACAAAATGAAATGACTAAATTTATCATTTTACCACTTTTAAGTGTACGGTTCTGTGACATTAAGTATATTCACATTATTGTACAACCATCGCCATTATCCTTCTCCAGAACTTTTTCATCATCCCAAACTGAAACTCTGTATCCAGTAAATAATAACTCCCCAGTTCCCCCTCCTCCAGCCCTTAGTACCCACTATTTTACTTTTTGTCTGTATGGATTTGACTATTCTAGATCCCTCATATAAATGGAATCATGTAATATTTGTCCTTTTATGTCTGGCTGACTTCACCTAGTATAATGTTTTCAAGGCTCATTCATGTTGTAGCATGTGTCAATTTAATTTCTTTTTAAGACTGAATAATATTCCATTGTATGTATATACCATATTTTGTTTATCCATTTGTTGATGGACATTTGGGGTTATTTCTACCTTTTGGTTACTATGAACATTGATGTACAAATATCTGTTCAAGTCCCTGTTTTCAATTCTTTCAGGTATAGATGTAGAAGTGGAATTGCTGGATCATATGATAATTCTATATTCAATTTTTTGAGAAAATGCCACATTGTTTTCCAAAGCAGCTGTACCATTTTACATTTCCACCAGCAGTGCACAAGGACTCTAATTCCTCCACTTCCTCACCAACACTTTATATTAATATATATATATTTTACATATACGTATTTTTATATACATAAAATGGCCGTTCTAATGGTTGTGAAGTAGTATCTTATTGTGGTTTTAACTTGCATTTTTCCAATGATTAGTGATGTTGAGCACCTATTCATGTGTTTATTGGAGAAATATTCTTTGGAGAAATGTTTATTCAAGTCCTGCACTTATTTTTTAATTGAGTTTCATTTTTTTGTGGTTGTTGAGTTGTAGCTCTTTATATATTCTGGATGTCAATCCCTGATAAAATATGTGATTTGCAAGCATGTTCTCCATTCTGTGGGTTGCCCTTTCATTCTGCTGATTGTATTCTTTGATGCATGAGAGTTTTTAATCTTGAGAAAGTCTAATTTGTCTATTTCTTCTTTTTTAGTCTGTGCTTTTGATGTCATATCTTAAAATCATTGCCAAATCCAACATCATGAAATTTTTTGTCCTATATTTTCTTCTAAGAGTTTTATAGTTTTAGCTCTCATGTTTAGGTCTTTGATCCATTTTGAGTTAATTTGTATATATGATGTAAAGTGAGGACCCAACTTCATTCTCTTGCATGTGGAGTTATGACTTTTTAATAAATGCAATCATCTAGCAGTTCAGCTTCTGACATTAAAAGCTCACCAGGAGAAAGTGCAGTGAGAATCTATTAATACCTGCCCTGATGTACCACTGTAACATACTGACCCAGAGCTGCCAAGGAGCCAGTCTTCCCACTGCCCCCACTCGTGACTTCCTGAAGGCTGCTGCAGGCTGGTACAAGAGCTGCTTTTTTTTTTTTTAAACATCTAGAGGCACCTGTTCTTTGAAGTGGGTGTCAGCTGCAGATGTAACACCCATCATCACATGACATCTGTTTTTAGTTAGTGGAAAATGCTGCAATGCTTTACTTACTTGCCTCCCTACTTAAAAATCCAAAAGCTTCAAAATATCCAACAAGGGATGATTATTTTTTTCTCAAATAATTCTTTCTCTTTTTTATATCAGAAGACATCTTTTTGGTATTTAAATGTACTATTTTTGATATGCCCTATTTTAAGAGGAAATAAGCATAATGGCACATTTAAAAACAGCATCTTATGTGCCAGTTGTCAGACTGGAAACATCAAAAATTCTTGGCAGCCTCCCACCTGGAAAGCCAAATGAATAACCAGTTTAAAAGCCACCAGCAGCCAATTGGGCACACATGCCACAAAAATAGAATATTACTGGTCACTTATGATGACAAATATGACTTTTTTGGTAAGTATTCCATCATAAATTTTCTAGTTAGTACCAAGTGTATTTTTTTTCTCTGAACAAAAGCAAACTATAAACTAAGAATATATATCACATCCATCCAAAAATGCTTTCATGATTTGCACTAAGTAATTAGCATCGTGAAATATTACTACATCATTTATTTCTGCTTCCAATATGGCTGTAATTATCTGAAACAAGTAACCAGCACTCTTACTAAAGTAAGAAGACCCCGAGAATTCATTAGTGACCCAGCTCTATGAAACCTAATTCTGTCATACTAAATCCTTAATATTCTACTCCTCTTCCTGAAGTTCTTTACTCTTCCTAAATGGTAATGAGAAACTATGGTGTGCACTTAGAGTTGTCTACATAATTTGTGAAGCCCAGTGCAAAATAAAAATGTAGGCCCCTTGTTCAAAAATTATTAAGAATTTCAAGATGCTAACAGCAGAGCATTAAACCAAATGCAAGGTCGTTCTGAGTGTGGGGCCCTGTGCAACTGCACAGGTTTCACACCCATGAAGTCAGCACTGTGTGTGTTTGTTCTGTGTTTAGCCTAGTAGATTTCTAGGACTCAACGGCAGATACTGATTCTCAGATGCTGCCAAGAATTCATTTTCATTTTCACCCATCTTGTTTCCTCCCAATTGGTGGTAGCTCCTTCACCTTGTTGCTCAGCCAGCTTTCTGCCTTCTGTGAAACTATGCCGTGACTGTCCCCATCCAGCCTTTTTCGACACATGTATCTGGAATCTACTGTGAATAATTCATCCAACAATAACAAATATTTATTGTCTTGGTTTAGATTGCCCAAAACAGACCCTGTGATAATAATCTGAGGTTGCAGAGTTTACTTAAGAGGTGCAAACTAGTAGGGGAGTAGGGAAACCATGCAGGGAGGAGAAGGGCCAACAAAAAGTGTATTAGTAAGACAGACACCAAAGTCTCAAAATAACTCCCCTCCTGCCCTAGTACCCTACTCTCCTCCCACACCACTGAAGGGCAAGGAAACTGTAGTAGTTATGCATCAAATGATGAGAATCATTGATTGAGGGCTGCTCTGTGGCAGGGGTGGGTGTATATCCTCAAACCTGATGCATAGCATAGGTAGAATGGCCTTCTACAGTTTTCGGAAAGTGTCCTTGAGCTTCGAGATTCAGAAACTGGCAGTTTGATGTTGGCCAGAGCACATTTAAATGGTATAATCCAAAAAATCTGGGAGATACTGACAGCATTGGCTATGTCTGAGTACGTACTTTGTCCCAGAAACTGTTCTAAGTGCTAGGAATATAGGCCATAAGCAAAAACCAAGCTCGTGAAGTTTACGTTCCTGCTAAGGGAGACAAACAACAAACAAGCATGTAATATATAACAAAAGACGGTAAGTGCTATAAAAAATAAAGCTGGTTACAGGAATAGTGACGGGGTGGGAAAGGGGAACCGGTTTAGGAAGGGTGGGTGGGGAAAGTGTCTTTGTAAGGTGATGTTTGAGCAGAGAACTGAGTAAATGAAGGAGGGAGTCCAGTAGGTATCTGGGGGGCAGAGAGATCCGGGCAGAGGGAAGAGTAAGTACAAAGGCCCTGAGTTAAGAGTGTGCCAGCACGTTCAGAAAACAGCAGCGAAGTTAATGTTGTTGCTGGCTAGATTATAGAGAGAAAGGGAAAAAGTGGCAGGAGGTGGAATCAAAATATTGGATGGGAGTGAGCTCCTGTAGGGCCTTGTAGACCACAGTAAGAACTTGTGGTTGTGTTGTCTTATGGTGGTGCGTTATGTTGCCAGATAGAAAGAAACTGGAGTCTTTTTTTTTTTTTTTTTTTTTTTGAGACAGAGTCTCACTCTCTTGCCCGGGCTAGACTGAGTGCCGTGGCGTCAGCCTAGCTCACAGCAACCTCAAACTCCTGGGCTCAAGCAATCCTTCTGCCTCAGCTTCCCGATTAGCTGGGACTACAGGCATGTGCCACCATGCCCAGCTAATTTTTTCTATATATTTTTAGTTGTCCAATTAACTTCTTTCTATTTATAGTAGAGACAAGGTCTCACTCTTGCTTAGGCTGGTTTTGAACTCCTGATCTTGAGCGATCCGCCCACCTCGGCCTCCCAGAGTGCTAGGATTACAGGCGTGAGCCACCGCAAAAGTGGAGTCTTTTGAGCAGAGAAGTGATTTGATCTGTGGTGTCACCAATTAAAATTGGGCAGTTGCCATATTGTTTCTATTCCTCATCCTAAAACACCAAAAATAGTAAAGCAAACACATGATCACCCATCCATTCACCCATAAATTGAGAAAGCCGTTTAGAGTTGAATAATTCCGGCTCCCCACCCCCCACCCACCCCCACTGCCATCTGGAACACGCTGCTGTGGGATTGTGGCAACTGAGAGGCAGCTCGTATGAAGAAGCTCAAGGCAGAGCAAGGAAGAAGGAGATGTTGGCCAAACTAATGATCACCACCCTTCATTTTTCCTCCTTCTTTCCTTTTCAGTTCTTTTCTTTGAATCTCTACCATAAAGAGCTACACATAGTTCTTGACACTAGAAGGTGGCACTACAGTTCTTGACACACAGAATCTATTTGATAAACGTTCATGGATTATAAAAAATTGATGTTAATTTATGTCAAGTAACTGGTGCAGAGTTGAAGAAAAAAGACTAGTAATGATGGAAAATGGACATTAACATAAGCAGCGTAATATGCACAGGCTGGACCAAAAAAATCACACAGGGGACTTACTTGTGCCCTGGGATGCTAAGACCATAGGCCAGGGGTCACCATAGTGAGTGGTTTATTTCCCCTGCACTAGTAGGTGAGACTCTTGTGATTGATGAAAAAGAGGGTGGGGAATGAGGAGACAGTTGAAGCTCCTCCCAGTGCATTGAAATGTGTCTGTAGAGTGTTCCAAGAAGCACTTCTGCCAGAACTACATCCAGGCAACCTTAGATTTCCATGGTGCAGAAAGGAAGACATGGAAAAACTGACTCCAACCCTCTGTTCTATCTATGAGAAGACAGCAGAAAAGTTTAAAGTGCCTGCCCTTGAGACAGATTTTTTTTCCTGTTCTAATATCCTTCCCCCAGAGGCAGGAAAGCAGAGGAGTTGTCTCTACATCTCTGAAAGAGAGCGACCACGGTGGCAGTGACAAGGGGCAGTTTTGTCCTCAGCAATATGGGTGTGAGGGGAAGCAGTTTTGGTGAAGGGAAAGGAGGAACCCCAGAGAGCTTCATGGTCATGTCAATCCTGGGACACTGGGCAGCTGCCACTACAGGGGTCTAATGACAGGAAGCCGGAGGACCTCAGCTGGCCGCTCCAAGGCTTAGGGTGGAGTAATTTGGGCAGCTGGGCAACGAGAACAACAGCAGTGAGGGTGGAAGGAGGCCTTGTCCGACTCTTGTCTAGGATTTGTAAAGGGAGATACTTGGGGAACAGCACTTGCCTTGGTAATTCATAAATGTGGGGTTAAAAGAACATTGTCTTTTGCCCAGAATAACTAAGGAGTCACATTTGGATTGAGTAACAACCCTTGCGAGGTAGGAGAACAATCCTTCTGCGTTTAGGAGCCAATTACTTACCGAGTTAACAGAAGGAACAATGATGCTTCCTTAAAAGCTCCTCAGAACCTTCTTTTACCACCAAAAAGTGTACGTGCAGAGTCTCGTCATGAAAAAATATTCAACAGAATCTTCTCTGTTCTTTAAATTTACTTTTCTTAATCTTATTCAGAACTGCAAACTTGGTGTATTTTTTTCTGGGCTGTAATCCATCTGGTTTTGCTAACTTTAGCAAACTTTCTGTTTTGTACAGAAAGCAGTCCAACACGTCTAGTTCTCAAATTGAGATTCTAATTGAAGACCAAACTGAAGATCACTCCCTGGGTAAGACTTGCAAGAATAATTCCTTATTTAGAAATTGCAGTGATAACACACACAGACTATGAATAGTCTTCGCCTGAACAACTATACACCTCTATTTTCATAGACACACAGATACAGTACTAAGATGGAGGAAGAAATGGGGAGAGAAATTACAATTAAATAAATGTGATTTGACAGCTTTTGTACACAGTAGAACTTCTACTAGTAACAATAAAATCCTGGCTAGTAATACATTTTACAGAACACTGATAATCATTTAATAGAGAAATATCATTTCTGAAGCTGCCCTGACTAAACTATTTAAGTGTATAAACGATAACCTATCTATATCATAGGAATTCAGAATTTTTCCATTTATTTTCATTCTTACAGATAAAAAGCTAAATTATTTTAGTACTATAACAAAGGCCTCCATCTCTTTCCCCCAACAAGTTCTAGAAGAAAAGAGGAACTTAACAGAAAGATATAGGGGGAAAAAATCCTCAAATATTCAAACTTCATTCATTAAAAAAAAAAACTTCCTCAGAAAAGCCAACTTACCTCTAAGTTTATCTCATCGTTATTTTTAAAAGATCTCCAAGAGCAATAAAACATTTTCTTTCCATCAAATAGTAGGAACAGTAAATAAGAATCTTTATATACTGCAAACATAAGGCAGCACTTGTTTAATAAAGTGCTGAAAATTCTACCTCCAATTTGCAATCATTAAGCTCACCATCTCTCCAGGCTTGGAAGGACTAGTTTGTTGGGAATAAAGAAAGGAGACCAGGAAAAAAATCTTTGAGTACCCCACCAAATAGTGTGCATGTCATGAGAAAGACAAGAAAGTGAGAAAATGTGGTAAATGTTAAGTAAACCACATACTGCTTTAGCATAGGGACTGTGTCTTATTCAACTGTTCTTTGCAGATTCTTCCCCAGTGCTGAGCTAATGGTTTGTGGAACAGCAGATCCTCATTATCAGAGGATCACTATCCTGGAAAAATCTCACTTAGAGTGAATCTATTTAAAATAGGGAACAAGATAGCATGTACAGAGTAAACAAAAGGTCCCACTATCTTATTTTGAAAAATGTAACCAAAACATAGAAAACTAAGTACTTCATCTTCTATTTTATAGAATATAGGTTAAAATTATAGCTATGCAATAATTCCTAGAACAAAGAATGAACCAAATGTTCTTCCTTTTTAAAGCAATTTTTCTGACAAAGATGCAGGCTAGCGGGATATGATACCATTCACTAGCTATTTGAGTTTTACAAAATGATCATAATAAGAGTCATCAAAAGTTATTCAAAACTTTATTTTTCCAAAGTGATCTCTTAATACAATGATATGCAAATAAGTCTCTCTGAGATACATATTATGTTATCATTCTTGCTGATTATTTCTTCTTTGGTTATTAATTGGTATAATTCTACCAGATGCTCATTTGTCAATAACTATGTCTATAAATTGGAACTTTTTCCCATCATCACTGTCATTAATTCTATTGACTTTATTGTAAGGTTTCCAATTTCACTTCATAATCAATATACATTGTATGGATTCATATTATTAGGTGTTTACAACATTTAAGTAGTGATTAAGAAACTCACCACCAAAAATGTTGATGTGATGGAGCTCTATGCTGCTGAGGCAGCACTCAATAAATGCCTGTTAAATTAATGAGTGACAACAAGCAACTATGGAATAAATACTCAAGTACACATAAACTGTACTAGGTAATGGAAGTTTGTATATATAGACTAAGTTGTGAAAATTTTCAAGACCTAAAATTGAAGTTGTTGGAAACTTTTTTATGTTGAAACTTCCTCACCAGCAAATGTACCATGAAATACAACTCAAAATATACTGAAATTATTAAATATATGGGCCTAAGGAAAAAGAGTTGCCTTATTGTAGTTTTTCTACAGATTGTACCTCTTAGTCTTAGAATCAGTAGCATTTAGCCAAACAAATACTTTACTTTTATTATGGCTATTTTCATCCAATAAATAGCCCATTTTCTCTTCACTCTGAAGAAGATAGACCCTTAGGATCTTTCTGAATATTTTAATGTCCCAGCAGGAGAGCAGTCTGGGCCAGCCTACTGGCTTAACTACAATAACCATTTACTCATCTCTGTTTCTCAGAAAGCATTCAGGCTGTTTAGAAATGGATCAGATCATTTGTGTGCTAGCCATGGGCACTCAAGCTATATGAAGCATGCATACAGAATCAAATTAAATCCTAGAGATCTGATCTTAAAAGAACACGATGTGCTGTACCTATAAGCAATCAGTGATTCTTTGCAAGATAAACATTATATTAGAGAACCTACCCTAAGGAGAAGCTCCTGGTTAGACCTGAGACTAGAGCATAGCAAAAGATAACTTATATAATAAGCAAAAGGTATCACCTTTTCTGAATTTATTTCTATGTACACTATAACCCCACACTGGGCATTGCAAGGAGGAGAAAGTAAAGGATCTCTATTGAGGGCCAATTATGCGTCAGGTTCTTAACATAGCCCATTTTCAATAATTAACTAAACAAGTCAGAAATCATCTGACTTCTCCTTTGTAGCTTGCTTGTGTCACATACAGCCCCTCTTCATCTGAAATTTGGGTATGTCTTTGTGCGCATGGATTGAAAATAGGGAGCCTCGTCTTACTTTTTCCAAATCATTTACTAAATTTCCCAATAGCATTTATTACCTTTCTGCTTTAGATTTAAATTACCATATTCATCATATTTATATGCAAATAGGGTTGGTTTCTGGGCTACCTATTCTGTTCTATTGATCTTCATAACCACTTCAACACCCCTACTATTTTCATTAGTAAAGTTTTCACATACAGTAAGGCAAGTTCTACTGATTGCAATTTATGCCATCATTTATTAAATATTTTTGCATATTTTCTCTTTAAATTTTAGAATCAACTTCCAGAGCAATTTCTGAAATAAACTTTATTAAAAATTCTGGTAATAGTTATGATTGCATTAAACTTATAAATTAATTGTAGAATTAAAATGTTTTTTATAATATTGAGTCTTCTCCTCTAGGAACATGGCTTCTCTAATTTTTTCAAATGTTCTTGGACAACTTTAAGAACAGTTCGATCTTTTTCTTCATGTGGGTGTTAACATTTATTATTTTATTTATTTATTATTACTAATTTTTTTATTATTACTATTATGAAAGGGGCTTTTTTCCTTTTATATTTTCTTATAGCTTTAGAAGAAGGTATGTAGAACACTGTTTATTTTTGTATGTTAATATTATATCTGACCACCTTATATTAGTTATTGTAGTTCATATGTTGATTCCTTTTATTATCCATATAGGTGTTCCTATCTCCCATAAGTAGCAATTTTATTTCTTCCATTTTAATATTTATATTTTCAGTTTCTTTTTCTCAGAGGATTTTTCAAAACCTTCAGTACATATTGGATGGTGGTAGTTCAGCAAAAAATCCTTGTATTTGTAGAAATTTTTCTACTATTTCACCACAAAAATATTGGCTATAGATTCTTAGTAAAGTCCTAGTTTATTAGGATTTCTATCTTTATGAGTTTTTGTTTGTTTACTAGTAAATGCTATTTTTTCACATCTGTTGAGATAATTATATGTGTTTTCTCTTCATAGATTGGGTCTTACAGCTGGTCTAAGAGGTTGTAAATGTTATTCTCAAAGAAGTTTATAATTGATGCTTTTCCTTTTTCTACATCAATAAGTTCAGGAAAATAGCTGGAACAGGATGTGTATCTTCAAGAGGCTGAGGGGATAAATACACTGACTATACTATACTGTCCTACACTGTGTTAGCCAGTCTAGTTGGGTTCCATTGAAACTGATGATAAATCTGATGATGTGGCCCCCGGCACCTATCCACTCTGGCTTGTGGAAGAATTGTTACAGCCTCACAGATGTAAGGGTTGGCTTGGAGGGGGTCAGTTGAACTTCTAGGAGTTCTCATGTGACTCTCATTTTTTAGATTTATTATCTGCAATTGCACATCTGCCAGTGACCCTGTTACTGGAGAATGCTGCTGGCCTCTTTGCTGTGTATCCTGATCACACTGACTTCCTTCTGTAGCTTCTAGATAAGTATATTTTCTTGATTTATCAGGAAGTATCTTTGTCTGGTCTCTCAGTCAATTCGATTTTACTACTGACATTTATCAACATGGTGAGTGTGAGGTCTTTTAATCTAATAAGTCATGTAAATACACTTTCTAATATTGAACGATTCTTGCGTTGTTGGAAGAAAGCCTACTGGTTTACAAGGTTTTTATTTTTTCATATACTATTGGAACCAAATATAATTAGGAATTTATTACATAATAAACGTTACTTCTCAATTCAGTGTGGAAATTTGGGCTTTTCAGTATATGGTGTTCGGGAAAGTGGGTAGGATATAGAAAAATATTAAATTGGATTCATCTTTTACAATATATACCAACGTACTCTACAAATGTGTCAATAAGTAAATGTAAACTATGACACAAAAAGGTAAAGATGCAAAAAGAAAATATTTGTGCATTTTTTATAGCTTTGGAGTAGAAAAAGCCTTCCTAAATCAAGTCTCAAAATTCATAAGCCAAGAAAGAAAAAGGATTGATTTAAGTATACTGCATAAAAATGGAAAAGTTCTACACCACAAACAAATTCTAAAACAAATGACAAATTAGGACAAAGCCTTTCAAATTCACAGCAGGAGCAATACTTTCAAAGCCCCTATATACTTTTCCTAATATTTGAAAAGCTGCTAGAAATTGAGAAGAAAAAGATTAACAACCTGAAAGAAAAGCTATAGTTCACAGAAAGAAAATACAAATGGTCCTAACATATGAAAAGATATTCAATCTTGTTCATAATAAGAGAAATGCACATTAAAACTCCACTAAGATAACATTGCTCTGCTGCCAGATTAGCAAAGCTCCCATCAGCAAGTTGGGGGAGAAACCTGTTCAGGTAGGCTTGCAAAATGGAGCAACCTCCAGGAAGGGCAATTGGGCCAGATCTGAAAAACTGCAATTTGCACCCCACTTCCACAATATTTTCTTACAAATACGCCTGCCCGTGTATAAAATTTTATATTCACAAGGTTATTCGTTACATCATTATTTATTATAGGAAAAATTTTAAATGGGGCAAGTGGAATTCAAGTGTATATCAAAAGAGAACTGCTAAAATAAGTTACAGCCAGTCCAGGCAGTGGAATACTAGACTATTACAAAAGCAAGTGAGGAAGCTTTCCTAGTATTGATGTGGCAAGATGTTTAGGATGTATTGTTAAGTGGAAAACAAGCAAGATGAAGTATAGAGTATATACCTGTAATGCTATCAATCAGATATGGAGATAATCACCTCACAGCAGAGGCTCTCAAAGTGTGTTCTGGGACCCAAGATCCTTGTAGGGGTCCGCAAGGTCAAAACTATTGTCATAGGCCGGGCATGGTGGCTCACACCTGTAATCCTAGCACTCTGGGAGGCTGAGGCGGGTGGATCACTCAAGGTCAGGAGTTCGAAACCAGCCTGAGCAAGAGCGAGACCCCATCTCTACTAAAAATAGAAAGAAATTAATTGGACAACTAAAAATATATAGAAAAAAAAATAAGCCGGGCATGGTGGCGCATGCCTGTAGTCCCAGCCACTTGGGAGGCTGAGGCAGAAGGATCGCTTGAGCCCAGGAGTTTGAGGTTGCTGTGAGCTAGGCTGACGCCACGGCACTCGAGCCCAGGGAACAGAGCGAGACTCTGTCTCAAAAAAAAAAA
>CAUYRT010092338.1:0-38010 GCA_963574885.1 Lepilemur ruficaudatus | reverse complement strand
GCATAGTGGCACATGCCCGTAGTCCCAGCAACCTGGGAGGCTGAGGCAGAAGGATTGCTTGAGCCCAGGAGTTTGAGGTCGCTGTGAGCTAGGCTGACGCCACGGCACTCACTCTAGCTTGGGCAACAGAGTGAGACTCTGCCTCAAAAATAAATAAATAAATAAAAAGCATCATGATCTAGTGAGCAAAACAGCTATGTCAAGAGAAAGCAAATGTGTCATGTTATTATGAATGGATTGCTGAGGGAGAACGGAAGAGGAATTGATAAATTCTCCCTGAGGGAATCAGTAAAGGTGCCTCAGCACAGGTGACTGGATGTGATAGTCTGGGAGGAAAGGTATGCTAACAAGGGAAGACTAGTGGAAACATCTTGGGATGGCAAAAGGCAGAGTCTGTTTTGGGTAGCAACAAGAAGTTTGTTGTGGAAGACTAGTAGAGGAAGCTGGAAAGATAGTCTGGGCCCAGAGTTTCAAGGTAGGAAATTTTCTCTGACGAATATGAGATAAGAAGGAGAAGAAGAGACAGAGAAAGTTGATTGAAGGGAGTAGATGCCTGGAAGAGTCATTTTGGAAAATGGGAATGGAAGCTGGTTAGAAATGGTGACTGGAAGGTAGATTGCTTTTTAACTCTAACTCTATCAGTAAGAAGCATCCTGTAAATCATATACATGCTTTGCCACCAACATAAGGAGTTTGGACCAGATGATCTCTAGGGCTTGTCCCAGCTACACATGTGTGGGTATGAACTGAAAAAGTTCCAATGTATACAGGAAGAAATTAGAGGTCAGGGGCATTAAGTGCCCAAACTGAAGTTTGAGCATAGTGAAGCTGAAATTCAAACCTATATCTAAATACTCCCAATTCCTGATCTTATTTCTCTATGGTACAAAATCATCACATATGTTATTCTTGACATTAATCTTATCTTTTACATTCACAATCTGCAGTTGGTCAAGCAAATTTCTTTTTTTTGCAGAAAATGAAGAACAGCACGATCTTCCTCTCTGTGGTATGTTTGGTAAAACTCGATAATTTAGAAGCACACTAAATACACAAAATGCACTGTGAAAGATATTCCAGAAAACAGGAAAATGGAAGTGCTGGATGAGAAATCTCCTGATACTGTTCACTTGCCTCTTTCCCTATCTCTCACCTGCCATGTCTAATCAATCACTGTTAAGTCACTGTAGTTGTCCTCTATATCTCATTCTTTCCTATTTCTTCCTGCCTGGATTATCACCTGAGACTTCTAACTGGTCCCTTTGTCTCCTGCAACTTCCTTATCCATAGACCACTGTCAGTTACCCTTTTAGAGCACAGATCTTATAAGATTCCTCCACTCCTCCACATCGACCTCAGCCTGGCATTCAAAACCTCTCGTGATGCAACCCCCGTTTTCCTGCCTGCCTCCACTGCACGTTCCTCCTCCATCCTGTCCACTCTTCCCTGCAGTTTCAGGAATATTTTAGCCCACAAACCTGAGCCCAAAACATTCCTTCTGCTAGAAAGGATTAACTTACTCACATCCACTTCTTTTTAACATTTCTTGACTTGATCCATGCCTCTTAATTCCTAATGCCACTGCTTTAGTTTAGACCACCTCAAGGCTCCTTTTAAGATTACTGCAATAGCCTGCAAAGGCTCACCCAGGATCTAGTCCAACTACTTAGACCAGAAGACTCATTTCAGAACACACCTCTGGTCACTGATGTTTTCCCACTGATGTTCTTTCCATTGATTCCCACTGCATTTAATTTACAATTGAAATTTCTTACATGATGCTGTTGACTGAATTGTGTCCTCCTAAAATTCTTTAAGTTGAAGTCTTAACCCCCAATGTGACTGCATTTGAAGACAAGGCCTATAAGAAAGTAGATAAGGTTAAAGGTCATAAAGGTTGGGCTCTGCTAAGAAATGACACTAGAGAGCACTTTCTCTCTCTTTGTGCTCATGTACCCAAGAGGGGCCATGTGAGCACACAGTGAGAAGGTGGCTGTCTACAAGCCAGGAAGACAGCCCTCGCCAGAAACAGAATTTGCTGAATCTTGATCCTGGATTTTCCAGCCTCCAGAACTGTGAATAAACATATTTCTGTTGTTAAAGCCACATATTCTATGGTATTTTGTTATGGTATTCCATGCAGAAGAATACACATGGCATACAATTTCTTCTATCATCTGGTTGTTGTCTTCCCCAGAGCAATCTGGGGAATTGCACTGCCTCTGGGCCATTGTACATGATAGTTGGGTGTGTGTCTTCAATATCGATCTTCTCCTTATATGTCTAGCAAACCCCTACTCTTTCTTCAAAATTGAACTCAGATGGGTTTATGACCTTCTTATGTACCTCCATAATATCTTACGATCACATCTATCATAAAAGTCATCATGCTGTACAACAATTATCCATTTCCTTATCTGTTTCCAGGAATAGATTCTTAGGAAAACGGCTACTTTTTTAAACCTCTGAATCCCTCTCTGATTATGAGGAACACATTGAATTTTTGAATAAATTATAATAATCATAATATTTTTAGTTTAGAGAGCACTAGACAGGACTGTCTTCTGTCTATGTCATTTGTCAGCTGTTACTCTAACGGGAATCTCTGTTTCTCTTTATATGAATTTCTTATTTGTCAAATTAAAATAATGATATGATGGTTGCAGATTATTGAAAGGATTACTTACAAAATAGTTAATGGCCATGGATAGTACCTAGGAATGCTCAATAATAGCTGATTGAATCCAAATCAAATCTATTAGTCCCCTCAGGACCAATTCAATTCTACATTTGCAATAAGACCTATATAAAGATTTATAAGCAGAATAAATTGTTCCCTCCCCTTTCCCTTCACAGATTTTTGTTTACAGCTCAGTTACAGCATTTATTTGTGTTTTCCTAACATTAAAGTAATATATGCATGTATCTGCTTCCTCTCTGCTGGATAAGCCCAGTGGGCAGAGACCAGGTATTTTACATCTTGCTACCTTTAGCCACCTAAATGAGTGTCTCACATATAGGAGGTGCATGTAGGCATATGTTGAATGTGAGAAATACAGTAATGCAATAGGTCCTGTTTGTTGTGGTGTATTATCTATAATAGACTTTATATGCTACCAATCTCCCCATTTCTGAGTTATCTGGGCTTTTATTGATTAGGAATGACCTGTAAGCTCTGATGCCTTGGTAAGGGTCCACTTTCGGACTTAAATGAGATTTGAATTCAAACATGTGACTAAATTAGTCTAGGCAGCAAGCCAATAAGAAAAAAACTTATCCTTCTTCCTCTTCCAAGTTCTGGTCTCCCACTACTGCCCCCTATTGTAGAACCTAACGAGGAGCTGGAAGGTAAAGGAGAAATGTTGTATGTGGAGTCCCAGCCCCAGCATCATAAGCCGGAATGTAGAAGAGAGGTTTAGTTGAGAGATCATGGCCTACTAACTGGCAAATTGATAGTTAATGAAAGCAAATGAATCTTCTATGTTGCTCAGTCCCTTAGCTGGTTCCATTTCAATCCAATGCTTTCAATCAATGAAAGGAAGGCTTTCATTGGTGGTGTACAGGGGTGGAAGAATGTTAAACAATTTCCAATTTTGTCATCAAGCAGGTCGGCTTTTGTTTCTAAAGAGTGAATGGTCTACAAAATGAGTTTAAGAGTCTATCTTTAAATAAATTATTTTAAAATAAAAGAGGCAATCAGGAAAAGGATTCTGGGAAGCAAAATTAAATCCTGGATTTCTACTGTTTGGTGGTAGAAGTGGTGTGAATCCTACCATTAGTGCCATTCCAGAATGAAAACGGCTTCTATGTCAGAGAATTCACTGGTGCTAACTCTTTCTAATTAGAACAGTACCAGTCCTGACAGTGAAGTGTGTTTGTTTGATAGATGAATTACTAGCACCATTCTGCTGACTCCCAGACACAACGTTCAAGGTGGCCTCAGCTAGTAAACAGGGGTGGAAAACATATCCTCACACATTTGCTTCATGCCTGGAAAACAAGCAATTTAGGAAAAGACATCTGGACACAAAATTTGAACAAGACTCAGAGCCCATCAAAACATGGACCTGATGGCTTAGCGTCTGGTTGCTAAGCAACGTACTTCTTACATTCAAAACAGAGTTGTAAAAGTAGAATCCTGGTGCCAACTCTGGGTATTTTTCATTGAAAAAGAAATAGCTATGAAAGTTTTTTTAGGCCTTCAGATATTTGATGTCCACCAAATAAAAGAGCACAGATTATCTTTCCATCAGCCTTCTTGTTTTCTACTTTCTGAAGTATTAGGCAGAGATTAAATTTAATTTTGAAGTACTCTCAATGAGTGCTATATAAGAGTCTTGAACTATTTTTCTCAGCCTCCTAATTAAGAGCACTTTTTTAAATTAGATGCATATATTCATAATGCATATGCTTTTCAAATATTCAGCTCTCATGGAATTAGATGTTTATACTAGAAAGCCAACCACAAATGAGATCTGCTTTACTAAAAGTATGCTTCTGCTTGGCAAGGAGGTCAGGGAGGGCCCGTGTAAAATATTTTCCATGTGTAGACCAGTTTGAAAAATCTATGTCATTATAATACTTATTAAAATTAAGATAGACCATTAATTAATTTATTTATTTTTTTGCTTTGAAAACATGCTGATAAGTTTCAGAGTTTCGGAAAATGGGAATTATTAACTACCCAAACAAAAAATAAATCCAAAAAAAAAAAAACAAAACCAAGAGACTGATCATTTAGAATCACTAACTAGTCTCCTTTTTGTAGGGAGTGGGGGAAATAATTATGAAAATTATGGGGCAGGAGGCAGGGAGTAATGGACCTTCCATTAATTTTTATTCATTTTCAAATTATGAAATGTGTATTTGTATTAAAAAATGAAGTTGAACCATTAAAATGACCTACTCTTTGGAACAGTATGCCTACAAAAGTATTTTTTCCTCTTTCTTCAGAGAGCCTCCTGCCATAAACTCTCCAAAGACTCCTTCTTGGCAGCCTCTTGTGAAGTAGCAAGGCAAGGAAACCCAGACATGGAAAGTTGCTTACAGAAAAAAAAATCCCTTGGAAACCAAATAAGAAAGGGATAGTTTTACAGAACTTCACTTCATAGAGAAGGCTACAAAATGAATGTTCTACAGTTTCAAAGACTAATGTTGTGCAGAGGAATTAAAGGATGGCTTCCAGAAGGTCACTTAATGAGAAGATTTTCCGTTGTGCACAGCACTGAGCACTGCCTGGCTTTCCCTAAGCTGCCGCCCTTCAGTGTCTTTGTTTACATGTGGCTTACATTTATGTCCACCCCATGAACCACACGTGTTTCTCTACTCCAAATTTATCAACACTTTTCCTTCATACCAGGAGTGCTTTAGTAAAAATAGAAGAATTAGGTGGTGAAGCTGTGTGATTCTGGTCTCCTGCAATCCATCACTCAATTTCCTATCCTTGTTCTGTTTGCCTCATTTCGTACCACGATTTCACAAAATACTTCCAAGTTTGTAATTCCTCATCTGTTCTGGATGGGTCTCAAACACTTAAAGAATGAGCTTTAAAAGTCAAATTCTTAGCAAGCATTTTAGAAGCACAATTTAAGACTGCCAATGGAGCAAAGTTGTGAAAACTGAGGCTCAGGACTATGTTCATGCCAGGCCCCAAATCGACCCGGACTTTTTGTCTAAATGTCAAACTAACGTGGTGGTCTGATGACTGTGTAAATAGATATTGTGTTCCTCACAGAACTCTGGGCCTATAAGGATCCATTTCTTGCCTTTCCTGTAAGCGTCTTTCTTAAAAGAGGGAAATCCTGGGAAAACATTCCTTCCTCATGTCTTGACTCTTTGCCCAGACTTCTGCACTGGGGCTTCAGAAACGTATTCATCCAAAACCCAAACATGCAAACTGACTGTGACCCTTCCGCGGTGGCGGAGTTGGCATGGGCAGTGATGTGACACATTGGTCAACTGGGCAAAGGAGTGCTTAAGGAATTTCACAAGTTTGTACCCTCAGCTGATTGGGTAACTGTATCTCCCGACCCTCTTTCCTTCTCAGGAACTGAGGTTCCAAGGTGGACACGTAAGAACTTCATTAGAGATCCACATTGGAAAAGGAGTCCTTGGGAAAGTCCTCCCTCCACCTGCGTAACATAAGGCATTCAATTAATAAGGTGTGGGCATTTATAAAAGGAGATCATCAGAAACAAGTGAGTGTTGTGAATGAACCATCAAGCAGTTTCTGTTGGGTTGGACAGTTACATTTTTGGTTTCACAGGAAAGTAGAAGAGCAATGATTCCCAAGGCAATCTTGCTTTCCTTTTTGCCCATTTAACTATTACATTTTCCCAAGCAGTCTAGTGCCTTCGTATCATGTTTATGTACTTATGCCACCGCATCGTATCTCAGACTGGATAACATCCAGCATTATTGATTGCTGTTTGATTGCCCAAGCAGAGCTTGTCATTTAAGGCAAAATTTGCTGCCGGGGCTAATCTGAATACAGAAGCAGAGTTGAAGGCTGGCTGGGTTTCCTGCAAGAAGCAGTTAAACAAATTCATAGTGGCAGGTGGTTGGGGAAGAAGCAAAGCCATCAGCAAGACTGTCCCTTCCAACAATCTCCTTATCCCAGTGCTGGGACCACCCATCCCAGCTGGACCTACCTCCCTAGTAAACAGGATGGCTGCATCGTAATGTTCCTCGTGGTCATCTCCCAGCTGGTTGTGCTGGTGCTGCCACTTGCAAAAGTTCTTGAGTGTAGTGGCTGCGTTCTTGCTCACTTCCAGGCTCTTGTCCTTGTCCCCTAGCACCACCACCTTCACCACGGCCAGGCGGATGTGGTTCTCGATACTGGCGTGGCTGTACAGCCGGTTGGCGATGGAAGCCAGCGTCATCAGGTAATGCTGCAGGCCCCGGCCGTACATCCGCGCCATGGACGCGTCAGCCACCAGGAGCAGCTCCACCTGGCGGGCCCGGGAGATGGAGCGGCGCCGTCGCCGCCACCACGTCTGCGGTCCTGGGTCCCCAGCGGGCGAGACAGCGGACTGGTCCAAGAGCTGCGGGGCGAGCGCTGTGCGTCGGCCCAGGCTACCGTGCGCCTGGGGGCGCTCTCGGGGCCCTGGAGGGGATGCAGGGGTCTCGCAACTGGCGCGCGGCGGCAGGGCCTCGAAGGTGAAGCCCTCGCGGGTGTAGACGTGAAGGATCCGCGCAGACTCATCCCCATACACGCGCCCGGTTTCCGCCTCGGCCCCGGGCCCACGCAGCAGCGGCTTCAGAGTGTAGCGCGCGTGCTTGATCGCGAAGAAGCCGTCGAGACCCCCACAGAGGTCAAAGACAGCCAGGGAGCGGGGGCTACCGTCCACTGTGCCCCTGTAGAAGCAATGGCTCCGGTGGCGGCGGGACGCGCTCGGCCCGCCTCCTGCGGGCACGAAGCCAGGGGCGCCCACCGAACCATCCCGCTCCAGGTCCAGGAGGAACCTCCGGCCGCCCGCGTAGACGAGGTAGCCCACCTTGCCGCCGCCTGAGTAGAGTTGGTCGATGTTCTGCACCAGCCCGCTGCTTCTGCGCCGCTGCGCCAAGGGGTGCGGGTGACCCGGACGCTCGGCCAGCTCCTGCGCCTCCTCCCCCTGCGGCCAGCGGGGCTGGGCGGCCGCTGCAGAAGCCGGAGGCTGCCCGGCTTTATCCTGGGCAGGTGCGGCTGTGGGGCCGGCTGCGGCCAGCGGCAGGCGGAATGCGCACAACAGCAGGGACGCCCACCCGAGCAGCATAGTGCGCTGCCCGCGGGGAGGGGCTGCGCGACGGGGACTTTATGGGTATTTGTTATTCGCTAGGGAAGTTACCGGGGCGGGGGATGGGGGCACACGCGCGCGCGCGCACACACACACATACACACACACACACACGCACTGTCTTGCTTGCAAGGTTGAGTCAAGTGTCGGAGGGAGGGAGGGAGACCCGGCAGCAGCGCCAGCCTGTCCGGGCCGCGGTGCCAGCGTGCGAACTTTTCTTTGTTGCTTTGCAAAATGTTTGGATTCGTGCTCCAGAGAGAGGAGGAGGGAAAAAAGCACAGAAAAGAAAAAAGCCGGGTAGTGGAGATTCAGCAAATACAGGAAAAGGAGAAAAATCCAAAGGCAGCCACGATCGCTGCTCCAAGAAAAAGTAAAAAGGTACAGCGCACCCGGCCGGCAACTGGTGCGCGCTGCCTCCCGCCCCCCTGCTGCTGGGGACTCGCTGGCTGCGGAGGTTCCAAGCTCCCGGTCCCACTTCCTTTCTTATTTTGTGGGTTTCCTTGGCTCTGCTGGAACCAAGAGCAAGGGAAGAAAGAGAGGGAAAAAAGCCATAAAAATTAAAGCAAAAACGCAGGGGGCGGCCTGCGGCGAGCTGGAAAAGCGGCGCGTCCGTGTTCCTTTGGCTGCGGTGTCTTCCTGCCCGCCGTCATCCCCAGTCGGCCGCTGCGAGCGCCGAGAGCAGCGCGAGCGCTGTGAAGATGCGAGGAGGTGGAACAATGAATTTATAGCGGCATGCCATCCTGCAATGGCAATTTCAACAATTCGTCACTGCACGCTGCCTCTTAAAGGGAGAGCTTCCCCCACCACTCCCACCCTTCCCCGTCCGCGCCTAATCAGATGGGGGAGGGCAAAAGGGGAGGGTGATCGAGGAAAGGGAGACGAGAAAGGAGGAAGAGACTGGGACCTGGCGAGGTGGAAGGAGGGACGAGGGAGGAAGCGAAGGCGAGGGGAAAAAAGTATTTGGGCAAAGGAAAAAAAAAAAAAAAACAGATCTCCTTGGCCTCATTTAAAGCCACAGCGACTCCGAGTCCGTCTGATATTTCACAACCAATTGGGTTTGGCTAACCTCGGCTTACCTCATGTCCTGAAGGGGTGTTTTGGTGTGTTTTTAAAGTTATTGAGACATTTCAAGTCTCTCCTTGCCTCCTTCTAGCCTGCCTTTCTTGCCCTCGGAAGGAAGTTCCTGCCGCAAGTTTTTCCATTTTGCACCTCCATGCGCTCTGGCCCCGCAGACCTTGCAACTCCATCCACCAGCGAGGGCTTTCGGCTTCCCTTGTGTCCCCTAACCCCCGCGCTCTTCACGTTTCCTTCCATCCGTCCCGGTACCGGCTTTCCTCCCTGCCAGTTCCCCAGCCTCTTCGCGCTCTGACGCTCGCCGACTTGGTACTCCGGGTGACTAACTTCTCCCGGCCACCAGCGGAGCGGCTGGGCAGCCCAAGAGCCGAGGGCGCTTCCTGGCGCACTGCTGTGCCCCGGGGCGAGGCCGCCCACCGCCTGCGAACTCGGCGGCTTTGTGTGCGCACCGCGGGCTCCCCCTGCTCAAGCGCGCCTTTAGTCAGAGCCCACAATCTGTCACTTAATCCTGGCCCACTGGAACTTCCTTTGCTTCAAAAACGTAGGGAGGGGAAGAGTTAACTCCTGGAGGGAATTCCTCTCAATTTTTTTTTCCCAAAAGATTTTACAGTTTTGTACTCACACTTTCTCTTTTTCTTCCTGCTTAAATGATAATTAAGTGATAAAGACCCATATCAGTTTTTGTCCCTCCGTAGAACAACCATTCATTGCCATAGGCTTTGACCTACTATCATTTTCAGAAATCCCTTTTAGGAGAAAAAGAATACTTTTGGGGGGAGGAAAGTTGGTGCTTATTGGTAAAGCGGGTGGCGTTGCCAATGGCTACTCATTTGCTCCATCCTCTTTGTTTCCTTTAATTATCAATTCTAAGAAGGAAGAAGGAAAACCGACGACTTTCTAACCAATACCTGGAAACGGTTAGAAGGTCTAGTATTGTAGGGGCAAGAGCGACCCCTCCAATCATTCTTCAGACTAATTAATGCACCAGTGAAAAAATGAATCCAGTGTAATTAGCACGTTCCCATCTTTTTTCTTCTTTTAACTTTGATGATTCAAAGGATAGCAAGGCCGGCGCCTCAGTGGCAGATCATTTTTAGGGGGAGGGAACCATGAGGGTCAAGGCCTAGCTTGAGGTCCTCAGAGTAGTGGTGAATATCTGGAATTCCAGAATTGTCCAGCAACAATGCGCATTGCCCTGTGTGTAGAGCACTCTCTGGAGTCATCTGAAAGACTGAGTGAAATGTGTCCTGATCATTTATAAATTAAGTGATCATTGGGGCCCCAGGAACACCCAACAGCCCCTGATGGATTCTGAAATAATAAATCAGAACACGAGAGGAAGCTGCCATTGCCTTTTAATTCCAGTGCCTCAATGGTGGACTGAAGTGATCAGTTGTTCTAGGTCAATACCACCAGCTGACTGGGCCGGGGTGGAAAGGAGGAGAATCTAGGTTATAGCAACCCTCTCTATCTTCGCAATGGTCTTGGAGTCTTATGTTGATAATTCTCTCTCCAGTGGTCATTGCCTTGGGCTTGCAGATAGCAAACTTTTTTTTTTTTTTTAAATTCCAGTGAAAATAAAGTCCAATATTTGGCACTGAATAACATCTTCAAAACAACCTTGATTCGGTGAATTTAACCATTTCATCATATTCATCTCAAAGGATCATTTCAGTAGAGAGGCTTTTTAGGTGACAGTGGCTTAAATTTATTAATTAAAATTCTTTTTGTTGACAGACAGATTTCTCATTTGGAATTTAAGGACATTCCAACTAAATTTTCTTCTTAATGAAGCTTTCTACTCCTTTAAAAACTGTGTGCTTCTCACATGAATCCTGCATCTAAATTTTACAGTTTTAAGTTTAATTTCACAATGCCATTTGTACTCAGCTAATGCAAATATTGAGAAATACATTGAGAACAGGATAGAAAGAGATAAAGTTCCAAATGTGAACATCAAGTACTAAATATTTATTAGAACCCTATACTCAAAAGGAAATTAAATAATAGAGCTTGAAAATATGAGTAAATTCTTACATACTCAGAAAATTTCTACTTAAATATAGTTTTTTTTCCTGAGAAAACAACTTGGACACTTTGGAAAGTTCATTTGGTAATATTTTTAAAATATTATGCTAATGGGTTAGGACAAGCTATGTTCCAGAAAAAAAAAATTTAATTCCAAGGAAATAATTTGCACTGGATAAAAGTAGCTAAGTTTTTATTTTATTTTTACAGTAGAAAGACAAAATATATGAGTAATCATGTTTAGGTAGACTAATTGCTACTTCATTAATCTAAGTAACAGTTTTATTTGTGCATATTTAATGAGAACTTTCCACTGCATTTATAGACTGTATAGTCACAAATACAATTGATACATACTTTTACATTTCCCAAAAGGAAGACAGACTTTCTACTCCAGAATTTTACAAGTTGAAAGATATCTTGGAGATCATCTAGAAAAACTTCTTCCCTCTGACAATGAGAAGGACCTAGAGGCTGAAGTGGCCTGCCTGGGGATAAAAAGCTGACTAGTGGCAGAATCTCCTGAAACTAAAATCTTCCAGCTTCTAATTTGGTGGTCAATCTACCAGACCTTTTAACATCTATCCAGTTTACCAAATATCTGTCAAGGCCTTACTGCAAAGTGCTTTGTGAGGCTCTCTAGAAGCATATGAAAATGAATAAATTATGATTAAAGTTCTCAAGGAACCCACAGTTCAGAGATAGAGCCAATTGTACCAACAGATACTTGGAATACAAACTGGAAAATACAAACATTGAGAAAAAGCAAGAGAATAACTCCTGTAGGTGCTGTGAGCCCTGTATTTCCAGTACCACTTCACTCCGTAGGATTTGTATATCCTTATAAGCAGTATTTTTTCAAATTTCCATTTGCTAAAGTGTCATTTCCTTCCATCACCCCAAACTATGATTTTAATGGTAAGAGTGAGGAAATATCTGACAGTAAAATATTCCCTTCCAGCCAAACACCTGTTCCATACCTCCCATGTAGAAGAAGCATGGTCTGTCTGTGTTTTCCTTTCCCACATCAAGATCCCTACCCTAGGCTGTGCTGCATTTGGAGGCCTTTTAGTACCATTTTCCTTGATGCATGGATTCTCTGAGTAGGAACTGCTCCACTACTGAGTGGAGCCATTTATGAATGTTTTAAAGGTTCTGGGTGAGCTTTTTCCTCCTGCGCCACTGAGCTTTGCAAATTCTACTTCTTTGGGAGCAGAGAACATAGGAGTGTATTTACTCTTCTAGCTTTGATATGATTCCTGAGCTTTTACAGGGTGAAATTACACCTGAACAGTCCTTCTTCCCTCTTTTTGGAGCACTTTCCCTCCCTCTCCATTTCCTCTTATATCCCACAATGGTGGAACATGCTTCTTGATGCATCAGTGCATACACACAGTCTCACAAACATTAGTGCACATAACACACGTCAGCATGCACATGCCTCACACATACTTACTCTAAGTCATGTTTCCCTACAGGCTACACTGACGGGTGAATAGAAAGTCCTAATCAGTTTGGATAATAGGACAGGGGATTAGAAAATCAGTCCCCTCCCCCACAAAAAAAGAAACTTTCTTGAGACCTGCATCGCAGAGATTTTTGTTTTTCAGGAAAGCTTACTGCATACATGATAAAATCTCTAAACCATTTTCTCTATCTGATAAGGACATACAGATAACATATGCTTAGGAATCAGTTTTACTTAATATTATAGAAAATAAATTTTTGGAAAAGCTAGATACTCATTTTTCTTATACACAGAAATTTTATACTGTATAAAAGTCTTCAAATGAATAATGTACACATGTATTATTTAAGACATACAGGTGTTATCTGTAAAGTAATACTGACAAGTCACTTTTTATGCTGACCAGCTGTGAAATGTTGTTTTAGATTTTTTCACACAATTATGCACATATTACTTGCTTTTATGAGTTACCTACATTCTTTTTTTTACTTGATTTTCCAGAAATCATCTCAAAATCAAACCTTACTGGAAACACATGGAAAATTAGGAATTTCCAGCCGAGAGTAATTTGAAACAGTCGAGGTTTCTTCCCACACTTCATGATGGCAAATTTCAAGCAAAGTTTTCAAATTACTTAATGAGTAGTAGTTATAGTTGTAATTGTAGTAGGAGTTGTTACTTCTTAGTCTTACCCACAATTACATTTTTTTTAAAGTTGGGGTTACATCTTAACATCACCTCGCTCAAGCTCCAGAATATCATAATCTTTCTAGAATCTATTCAGTATCTCCATATTAAATGTATTTGCCTTATTCTGATCAATAAAGTAAGAAGCTAAAGTTAGTCCAAACAAAGCTGATAAAGATCAATTGGTTACTGCCTCACTTGCCCCTGGCTGATTGGAAACAGCAGCTTCCCAGTCAATGCCATTACCTCCTACCCCTGATGGTCAATGGAAGAGATACACAGTATAGTGTCATTTTGTGACTTCCCATGGACCATTCCATACCTCTTTAACACACACCTTTCCCAGTTCCATAGTAACAGGTGGAAGAGCAGTTATTTGGGTTGCAATCTTAGATGAGGGAATTAGGTAATGGCATTGCAGTTTTTACTCCATTTTACCTAGAAGATGTCACTCTTCCTATACCCCTGCTTCCCAACCCCCCAATCATGTTGGAAACAGGAAGCGACAATGCGCCCTGAATGAAGATTTGATTCTAAGTCCCAGGACTTACAGGAAGGAGTTTGCCATCAACTCTCCTTTTTCTCTTTCCAGATGGTAAAACCTGGACCTGTTAGAAACTCCCCTTTCACCACTAGCTAAAGCATCCCAGGGTCTCAACAAGATTGCCACCTCTGGCCTTTGAAAGTAAGAGCACATGAGCTTGAGGCAGCAGGACCAGAGGAAGTGGGCTTTGAGTGATTTACAGCTCAGGGAACTCACCTTTCCCCATGGTTTCCTGTATGGATCTTCCCAGGTGCCCCATCTCACATTTGCTTCTCTCTTTCTCTCATCTCAGGACCCTCTTCCAATCCATGTGTACCCTTTCCAGTTTATTTTAGTGATGAAACAAAATCCCCTCATCCTTCAGGGATGGGGGGAGCATCAGAAGCTTTCGGGAATGGAGGTGCATAGGAAAGAAAGAGGTGCTGGTGCAGTCACTTGTGAGACTTTAACGCATGTTCAAAATCATCCTTTAGGGAGACTCCTCACCAGAGCTGGCCAGAAAGGTTACCAGACCCTTGATGGCCCATGTCATTTTAGGTCCAGTTTATTCAGATAACTCTGTTGAGTGATACCTGAAAGAATTCTTCTGACTCATGACTTTGTAGAATTAATTATCAACATAGGTGGTTGTAAATTACTAAGCAAATGTTTGTGATTAAGTGTATATTCTCTATATACTGTATATAAAATGCCTGTTTTTCTGCATCTCAGACCCACACTTATTTCTGACAAGCATTAAAAATCAAATAGGCAATTATTTCAATTATCTGTTAGCTTATTAGATGTTTTTCTTTTAGAAAATTCAATGGTGCATATTGAACCTAAAAAGTGTGGTGGTATTAACAGAAAGAAACAGGCCAGTATGACACAGAGAAAGCCTCTCACATATATTCCACAGCTAAATGCCACATGGAGAATCCATAAATAACTTTTAAAACATGGCTGGTAATTGGAGGATTAAAGGGCAAACTAACTCGACTGAAGTCTCTGCTAGCTTCCAGCCAATCAGTTTACTCTCTAAAAAATGCAAAACAATGTCTTGAGACTCTGAGATTTTTTTCTCCCTCTCTCCTCTGTATCATAAATCTTGTTTTTGCTTTTGATTGTTGACAGGAGTTTAATGGTTGGGTTTCTCTCACACGAGTAAACTTTTTGCTTGCTAAAGATAACTCAATGTCTCAGAATTATTTTGGCCTCCCTCTGTTTTTTTTTTTTTTTCACATTTTTTCCTTTCTTCCCCTCTTTGTCTGTCTCTTTATCTCTGTCTCTGTCTCTCTGTCTGTGTGTGTCTTTCCCATAGAATGTATATTCTATGAAATCAGAAATGATGGTTGTCTTCACCACTGTTGTATCTCCAGTTTCTAGCTCAGTAACTGGCATGAAAAAATACATATTAAAGATGAAAACCATGCATATTAAGGATTTTTTTAAAAATTATGTATGCAAGTGTTTATTTATATTTGCCTATTGCTTTTCTTTACTAGCTTTTATTCTCATAATAAAAAGACACCTTTTCAGGGAACCCCAACTCAGGTGTTTGAATAAAACTGACCCCTTTCCCTCAGATCAGGACACTAGATAGATACAAAATCTGGCAACTCAGACTGCCCCCTACACCTGGCCACAGCAGCTGGTTCTGGGAAAGCTTTCCCCATTAGAGTCCCACTTGGAACATTTGCTCAAACTGTTAGCCAAATATACTCTTTTCCTGGGATCAGAAGATCTAAGGACCATGTATTAAAAAGAAAAGCCTAACTGCTATGACAAACACCTTTGAATTTTCAGTGGTTTCACACAAAGTGTATTCTTTGCTCATGTCACTGTCCGTTGTGGGCTGATGGCTGGCCCCGTGCTGCCCTACGCAGTCATTCAGGAACTTGGGCTTGTTTTATCCTGTGGTCCTGCCCCGTTCTTAACCTGCTGCCTCCAAGGCTGATGTAGAAGAAGATGAGAGAGACAGAGAGAGAGAGAGAAGAGACACCCTCTCTTACTTGCCTTTTCTGGAAGTGGCATATTTCTAGTCCATATGGCAGAAATAGCCATATGGCCTCACCCAGATGTAAGAGTGGGGGCCGGAAGCTGGGGAATAGAGAGCAGCTGTAAGCCAAGAAAAAGAAAGAGGGGAAAAAAACCATCTAGCCAAGCTCTGCTGATTGCCATTTTATCTTTGAGATGCCACAAAATGGGAAAAGCCTAAAAATAAAGCCAAGCAGAAGTAGGAAAGGGAGAAAATAAGAAAGACAGGGGAAAAATGAGAAGATAAATCATTAAAATTCTTGCATCCAGCAATGTCAATACAATCCTTATTTTTGTTTAAGCTAGTTTGATTAGGGATTCTCTCACCTAAAACGAAAGAATCTGGATGAACACACCCCTTTTTGCTTTTCCTGTTCTCATGTCTAGCCCTTAGCCCAGTGCCTTGCATATGGTAGACAATCTAAATGTTTTTGGAATCAAAGAGCAAAAGAATGAAACCAAAATAGTCTAATGTTAACTAATAAGCTTATCTCTAACATTATCCCTGAAAATCGTAGTCTCTAGTAATAAGTATGTGACACTTATTCTATTATTGTATTTTCTGTTATTCTGTTTTATGTCACCTACCTGTGCATGTCTCATATTGGTCTGTATCAAAATTGTCAACATCTTTTATCTGAATTCATATACTAATTGCAGAATTTTCACATTTATGATTAATCAAAACTGAGGCTTCAGTTGTGTTTCTATTATTCTAAGCCTGCTTCACCTTGTTAAATATTATAAATATCTGTAAAATCCTGGAACTTGAGGATGTCTAACACTCCTCCAGTGTGTATTCTGAAGAGAGTTTTGACTGACCTGCCTCATCTCTGTTCCTAATGTTCTGGTGTAGAAAAATACTAATCACTGTGATCTTGAGTAGTTAGAGAAAACTACCAGGCTGAACAGCATAACAAAATTCTTGGACCAAGCTATGAGGCATGGGTGTAAAAAATTTACTATGTGCTAACTTTCTGTATGGTTGAGCACACTCCTCCAAAACCAACAATTAACCAAAATGTTCAAGTTTATATCCCAGCCTGGGCACTAACTGTGATCCTGGGGAAGTCATTTAGACCTTTCGTTTACCTGTTTCCTCATCTGCAAAAGAGTAACAATTGTAACACATACCTCATTGGGTTTTTATGAAGGTTAAGTGTTTGAGTATGTGTGAAGTACCAGGTACATAGCAAATGAATAATAAACATATCGTTATTATTTTTATTAATTGTCCACTACAGCAGTGGAGGATTTTGTTTTGACTCTTTCATGTTCATTTAAATTTTGGCTCAAAGAGCTTATCTCTGACTTTGGCCTGATAAGGAGATTTGGGAAGAAAATCACTAAGGTTGTATAAAAAATAAAGATATTTAAGACATTTTGGGTACTAAGGTTAAAGAAAAGAAGCCTGATGAGAAAAAGTAGAAAATCATAAGGGTTTAGAAAAATGCATCTTATAATGGTCTTTACCTCTATAGAGAAGATTTTTAAAAAAACAATTTGTCCTTCCAATTCACGTCTTCTTGTGTCACTGAAAATATTAAAGCCATTTGTGTGCTTATCTTTCTGTCCCCCCCATATGCTAGACTGCCATCACACAGAGTATAAGGATTGTCACTCCACCTGCAAATGCGTCAGTGCCTAGCACATCAGACTATAAAGACTCAACAAAAATTTGCTTAATTGATTTCAATTAAATCAATCTCATAAAATCTCATAGAGTTTAGATGAGAAGAGAGAAAGCAAAATACAAACAAAAAAAATCCATCAATTTTGGTTTAATTTTTTTGTCTTGGTTTAAATTAAAGAAAAAGAAGAAGAATTATAGCCTAAGAAAATTATCATGACTATCTATAACTAAGTTTAATAGAAACTTTTGTTTTCTAGAGCCCCAAGTCCAGAAGGAAACTCATGTGTTGACAAATGGCATTGATTGTTTTTGTTTGAGAGAAGAATCAATGACTCTCATCTTTCCCACCACATGATGTAATATATTTGACCCTTAGGATTAGGGTTTATAGTATTCACATTTTCAATCATTGAGTGGTTCCCTGAAGAACTTTAGGTACACAGTACATAGCAAATCATAATTTGAAATGTGATCAGCCTATGCAGTTGCCTGGCATTTCTGGTCTGGATTTTGTTGGTTTGTTTGTTTTGTTTTGAATACTCATTGTTGCATAACAAGCAGCTAAGGTAAAGAGATTATAGCCAAAACTAAAACCACAACTCTGTCTCTTTAAAAGAGACATTCCTCCTAAGGAGGTTAATTATGATTGTTGGTAGCAGAAGTGAACATAAGTAAGTGAAGACACTTGTGTTTTAAGACAGAAAATAAAATGGATACATTTAAAAAAGGAATTCAGTAATGGCTCAAATCTACCATGAGAAGAATTTCAATTATGCTGCCCACAAGTATAAAAAGATACGGTAGGTAAAACAGCCCTGCCAGGTGGTTCATCCCAATCAGAGTTTACTCATCAATAAACACTTGGGAAAAGTTGCAACATGGCCAAATGTGTTGTTACAAATCAAAAATCACATCTGTGAGCTTCCATTAAAATGAGGTTGAAGAGAAAGCCAAGAGTGGAAACATTTCTATGAAGCTACAGGTGGTAAATGCAAGATGGAGGCAGCTTAACTAAGCACACCTGAAGTAAATGTTGGTCTTAAACTTCCAGAAGCACTTTATAGTCTTTGGCACATGTGAAGTCAACAAAGGCATTATTTGACTTCTTGCCCCACATGTATTCTTTTGAAGAGGAGAAATAACATGCTCAATAAAGAATATCCTGGCCTATGCTAGAAGAAAATACCTCCCCAAATATTCATTTGTGAGATGGGTAAGAAAACACGAGTATTCAGTGAAGCCAAGGATAAACTGACTCATCACTTTTGTGGCAATGTAGCATATTTTGGGATTAAGACTCACTTGTTTTCTTGTTCTGTCATTTCCCAACATTAAGGCACTTGAATAAGAACTCCCTGGATGTTTATTGACATTCCATTAAAAAGAGCATAAGGCATAGCCAAATTCTTTTTATTCCTTCAAAAATTGTCCACAAGTACTTTGAGCTAAGGTGGTATTTTAAAATATGTGGGTTCACAATGTTTTATTGATGTATCTATAGAGTAGGAGAACATACTTTCTCTTTCTTCCTGTTTCTGCTGACTGAGGAAAAATAAACTTCCATCCTCTGGAAAGCAGTAAACCTTAAATATTTTTGGGTCCTTTTTTTCTCCTTAAAATTTTTTGAAGACCCTAAAACCTTCTGGTTTATGTGGGTTTTATCTACTGATATTTACCAAAGGAGAAATTAGAATTGAAAAAAAAATTGTTAGTTTACTTAATAATAATAATAAACCTATTACATGCTAATGTAGGTAACATTTTTTAATGACAAATATTTATTTTCTCCAACACAAAGAAAAAAAATTAGTGAAATGAGTGGTACTGTTTTATATTTTTGCAAATCTCAGAAGGTAGTTGGATTCTCATGTCTTCTTCCACATTTAATTGTTTTAACATCACATGTCATCTACCCTCTGGAAAACTCCACTACAAGGTCTTCATATTATTATAAAAATATTTTTGACCTTGGGGATCTTCTGAAAGGGGTTTCTCTAGGAACTTGCTACTCAAAGCCAGCATCTGCAAGACGTGGGAGCTTGTTAGAAATGCAAAATCTCAGGCCACACCCTAGACCTACTTCATCTACATTTTCATAAGCTTTCCAGATAATTCTCTTATATGCTAGTAAATGGAAGGACACTATTGATTTGTTTTGATCTTTTACTGGCTTCTCCCTAGGAAAAAAAGAGTGAACTAGCTGATTGGTGAAAGAAAAATATAAACAAACATTGGCCCACATTTTCTAGTTGGGTATAATCAATACAGTAAAAATCATTGAGCATATGTGGCTTTTTTGTAGGGGAGGGGGTTGGCTGGCTTTCTGTGCTGAAAGGTTAATGTAGAAAGCTTGCTAAATGTTTCATTTTTCCTATAGCAGGTCCCAAGGGCTAAAAAAGGAAGTCAGAAGCACAGAGAATCAAGTTCAAGACATCCTCCAATTAAGCTTTACCGATTATATTTTGATACTTATCTGGCTCTGAGGTATGTTTCTTGGTTGGTTCAGAAAGGGAGAGGGTTGTGATAATTTATTACTCCCACATATCTGTAAACCTAGTAAGTGTGAGAATCTTCTGTACAAAGCTTAGCCCAGTATATGTGCCCATTTTATGTTGCTGCTGATTTTATATGTAGAGAGATAGCCTAGAATTTAATATTGGTTCAATTACTCTTTTTATTTGAAAACACAGACTATAAATATTTTTATTAGATAACAGGTAGTAATATATGATCAAGAAAGCACATTGAAGGTTATACTTTTACGTCTATGTTACACTTATAAGTGTATAAACTTGTAAGCTTATGCATGTTTATACCCCTCTATTTATACATGTAATAAATATGGGTAAGATACAAAAATAAAAAAATAAAGAGAAATGGACATTATCTAAAGAATGTTGCTTCAGATCTGAAATAGAAACTCAAAGTCATAAGGTCAAGAAGTTTTCTGGACTCTGCGATAAGCAGGCAATGGCATCTGGGAGCTTGGCCCTTGAAGGCTAATAGGGGCAAAAAAAAGTGCTATATAATAAATGGAGGCCTAGAATCAGTCTTAGCACTTAAAGCCCAAGCTTAAATCCTCTCACCACTGATCCCTAGATCGTATTAGTGGCTTAAGAAAATGGTAACTAACTGCTATCTTCAGCAATGGCTTGTAGCAAGCTATGGCCCCAGTTAATAGGACCAAGCTCAGAAACCATAAACTGAACCAAAGAACCTAGTGGATTAGTGAATATATCTGTGATATCTCCAGTGTCTACCATGGCAGAAGCACTGGAATGATGTGATATCAGAGTGGTACAATTAATGATTGCTAAGCGTAAATGTGTGAGCACAGAGAAAGATAAAGGGGAAAAAAACACCCCCAAACCATCTTTGTCTAGGTGCACAAATGATATTACACAGAAATAAAATAGTAAAATATACAGCCAACAAAATGAACATTCAAAATATGAACATCATTTCAGGAGAGGTGGATAAAAATTTTTAGTAATGTTTCTGAGGATATTTAAAGAGATAAATGAAGAAATAACTACTATTAAAAAGAATAGGATATTATGAAACTGTACTAAAGCAAAATTAAAAAAAGAGGAAATATGAAAAGGAACACACTAGAAATCTTGAAAATAAAAAATAAATATTTTTAAAAGATAAAGCTATTTTAATGGATTCTATAAATTGTGCATACAGTTGAAGAGAATTTGTTATTTGGAAGAAGGTACTAGAGAATTTATCTAGAGTTCTTCATAGAGAGACAAAAGAGTAGGTGAAAGATGTCTAAGTTAATCAAGAGCAACACAATAAAATAAGGGAATGGAGAGAATTATAAAAGCAGTATATGAAGGGAAAATATTGGATAATTTTCCAGACTTCATTAGATAAAAAGTTTACTCTGAGTACCAAAATATTTTAATAAAAAATAATTTCAATGTAGACTCATTGTACTGAATCTTACTAACAAGAGGGATTATCATTTTATCCTAATGGCCACCCGAGTAGGGAGAAACCCAGATTGATAAATTTTTTAGCAAACTCTTTGTCAGCACAAATATATAACAAAAACCAGTGGATTAATATCTTGAAAGGACTGAAAGAAAATAACTGGAAGCCTAGAATTTTATACCCAGCTATATTATTTTCCAAGAATGCAGGCAAATGAAGATTTAAAAAAAATTTTTCAAGACTAAGACCTTTTATCATCAGTTAGAGTCCCTTTTATAGATAGGAACTATTAACGGATAAACATTAGCAGGAAGGAAAGTCAGCACAGAAGGAAGGTGATGCACACAAAATTGATAAAATATGTTGATAAACATATTGAATTTTGACATAAAAGTAAAAATAGTGCATCTTGTATGCTTTGTCTTATTTTATTGAAAATAATAATATGAGACAAACTATTGTGAGCTTTCATGTAGGAGTCATCCTGAAAGAGCTCCTAATGGCCAAAGACGGAACAATTTGAGATAAATAAATAAATAAGGTAGTATTGGTTTATAACCCAAAGCTAAAAGATAAACATCTATCAGTCCATACTGATATAAATACATTATTGAATAAATAAAAGAAAGAAAAGATACAAATCTCCCATACAGAAGAATTTCACATAACATGTCTATACTCCCTTCCTTAAGGAGGGGGAGATGAACTCTCTATTCCTTGAGTATGGGTTTCACTTAATGACTTGCTTCCAATGAGTTGAGTGTGGAAAGGGGAAAATGTATCTTTACGATAGAGAAATCCCATGAACATGACCTTGTCAGGTGGTCAAGGTTAACAACATCACTGGTAAGTGATGCTGATGGCATGTACTCTTGATATAATGTGACGAGAATGACACTTCATCTCTGTCCCCGTCCTTCCAAAAACCTCAGTCAAACCATGAGAAAACCACACTAAGGAAATGAAGGGCTAGTGTTGCTGGAAGTTTAGGAGGGAATAAAAAGAAAGGAGAGTTGTAAGGAGCCCAGAAGTCTTTTTAGTGAAATTGAAATGTAAGTACAGAAAAATAAAAAGAGAAAATGAAGGCTTGCTTTGGGCCCAATTGAAAGGGCATAGAATTAAAGCTTATAAAGCTTTAATAATGAAAACAAAGGAGACTAAAAATTATCAAGAGATAGCCGATCAGGCAGTATTCAAACAGGATTTAACTTTACTGTTAAAAAGTGAAAACTGCCCTGGGCAAATTGAAGGGAAAGAGAAACAGACTTTGTGAATGGTGATGGTGTTTTGGTTTAGAACACTGAATTAAAGTTTGAGTGCCTAAACATGGGGTGGAGCTCAGACTAAGTAGGTAGGACAAGGCTTTCTAGTCTGTTTTTCTATATGATGCTTAAGGGAAATAGCTCCCTTTTAATTTTTTTATTTGTTAGAGTAATCCACAGTCTCCAATGTTGTAAAGAAGGCAAAGCTTAAGTATGAGGTGGCCATAAGGAGCCCCAGATTCCAGATCCCGGTTTCCTCCAAAGAGGAGGCTTAGAAAAGAAGCTTGATACAAGTGTGGCAAGAGGAAATTCCTAGAAAGTACTGCAAGCCAGAGTTGAGGATTATGTACTTCGCATCAAAGAGATCACTCTTTTCCTGAGTTTTCTCCTGCTCTAATAAATTCAATGAGACACTTGTCTTAACTACAGGTGGCTCCCACTTACAGCAATTTGAGTTGCAATGAGTCACAAGCTCCGTGCTCGGCCCATTACTCAGAGCCCTGGCCAAAGGCCATGCACAGCTTTGGCACTGTCTGCTGTCTGCCATGTACCAATACTTAAGACCCTATGGTCTGCGTCCTTGACTTCAGATGACCTCTCAATAGCCTATGCAACTTCCTCTGCATGGGATTCTCTTTGTTGCTTCGAACCTTTCAATAATCAATAATAATAAAGGTGGGTACATTATATAAAGCTTTGCTATTTACCCTTGCACATGTTCTTTCATTTTGTATTAACACCAATAACCAAATATTTATTGAACACTTACTATTTAATAGTCACTTTAAGTATAATAGTCAATACGTGTCACTAGAATAGTCACTTTAAATGGGTGAGTGTATTTAATCCTTTAAGAGACCTATGTAGAGGACATTATTGTTTTTTTCTATGGGCACATTAAGGTTTGAAAATGATGCACGGCTTGGGTAAAGACAAAGAGATGATATGTAGCAGAGCTGGGGCTAATATCCAAGTTTCCTGACTTAAAATCTTGCTCCCTTTTTGCCATACAGTATTGTCCCTCCTGGGGAAGACCTTTAGTCGTTCACTTTCAACTACAAAGTATCACTACCAGTTATACCTTCAATAGGCTAAGTATTCTTTGTGTGTCTATTTATTGTATTGTTCAAGTATATTAACTTCTATATATGGTAAAAACCTTTATGCTATAAAATGTATACATTTATGATTTAATGACAATTAATTTTAATAGAGCTGTAATCATTTTATGAAAAATTGAGCATCAGGCTGTTGATTAGGCAATAATCCATTATTACAATGCCGTATATGTAAGAAAACCAAAGTCAATTTGAATCATTTTATTTACAGCTTGAGTGATTAGCTTTATATTCAAGAACTGTATTAGAATGATCTAGGAAAAGAATAGAGGGCAGAGTCTTTGAAAGAGAAATATTATCTTCATTTTTGGTTCTTGGGTGTAGATAATGTGACGTTAACTTCAAGTAGAGATTCAGAAATCGAGCCATTTCTTTGTACTTTGAAATTGTCCTTCTCAAAGATAACACTTGTTGATTATTTTGATAGGCTATCATTTAGAGGTGAGAATGGACTGTCTTCTGAGTTGGCTTGCTATCAGCCAAAAATCCTCAGAGATTCTTATTAGCTTGGTGAATTTTCATGGTCTGAGGTCTGGTCATTAGCCTTGCAGATAAGAAACTGGACTTTTCATCTCCCCGGCTCACCCACTTTTTAGTGCTGACAACACTCTTGGATATGGACTTTCCTTGGCATATTAAATTTACTGATAAAGTCAGCAGCTCCATTAGTCCTGGAAAATATTTTTGTCCCCTCTTTTTATGTGTTGAGTTCAATAATGGGGCCAGCAGAGAATAATCTCTTTTCCTGGATAGTAGAAAGATTTAAAATATATAAACACAGAAATTTATGTACTTTCTCCTTTCCCTACTACTGAGTTATTTCTTTTAAAGAACACTTAAAGTGTTTTCTAAAATGGAATAAAATGCAAAAGAAATTGTTCTCTATAAAGATTTATTGGTAAATTATATGAGTTATGTAACATTGAAAAAAGTTGAGGAAAACATGGCAATTACCCAGATTTAACACCTTAATAGTTAAGCAATTACAATTTTTATGTATTATTTCTAGCCTTCGATTTTACAATGATGTCAATTGTATTTTTTATCATCTAGGTTTTAAAAAATGCTAAAAGACTTAGAGTGAACATACAGTATCCCTATGCACCTTCAGACCCACTAGATCTATTTCTCAGAAGCAACCATTTGCATTTTTATAGTATTTTAGCTGGGTTTTTTGATATTTATCTCCATATTGCTAGATGGTATGTTAATAGTGCTATTTCTTAATTTAACAATATTAATCATCACCCAGTAACTTCTCACAGTAGCTTTAGATTGATCTCTCACATATCCTTCCTATTTTGTTTAACTCTGTTCACCCAATAGAGTTAAACAGAATTTTAGAAAAAAATTAGTTTTTTGTAGAAGTCCCATTTTCTCAATGTGTAGGAAGCAAGGTTCTTGCCTGGGAGAAAAGGAAGGGGATTTTGGAAGTATGAGGAGAATAAGAAAAAAGAATGATCTTGGAGAGTAGGAGAATAAATGGGCTAATCCTTCATTTCAGTGTGTTCTTGAGAAGACAAGGGAGAGGCAATAAATACATGTGGTCAATCTTGCGTGCTTAAAGAAAAACAAAATTCATTTAAGAATTTTATCTAGAAAACATGCATATGACTCAATGCTGTGAGTTTTTATTTAGCTTAAATTTGATGGTCAATTATACACCATGGTTAAAAATAAGTAAATACACTTTAAATTCCAAAGATGTGGCATCTCTAGTTGGGCTGTGCATGTGTTCCTTTAGTTATCTCCCTTACACTAAGCCAAGGCAACATCCATAAACACACTAAAGTTTGATTATAATAAAAAATTTTATTTTTCCCCAAAGGGCTAAATCTGGGTCAAATTCACCAAAAGAAATATAAGTAGGCTGATTATTTAGGGATTTTAAGAAGGGTGTTTATGAAGTAGCTTGTTGTGCTAGGAATAGCATGACTTTGGGGTGGAAGAGTCACGTGTTTGGTTTGAATCTCAACTCTGCCAGTTCAGTCCCTCATCTATTAAAAAGTCCAAAATAATATTTTCCACATCTATTAAAATGAGAAAATTACCAGTTTCCATATCTATTACAATAACATTTTCCTTGCAGCAGTGTTGGGTGGAAGAGAAGTAATTTTTATAGAGTATCAGGTACTTTGCAGGTCTTTAATAATTAGAAATTTCTCTACCTTAGAATTACACGATGGCAATGCTATGGAGTATTTATTGGAGGAGATGTATAGGGTATGCCATTTACATTTAAATCCAAAACATTTCAAAGTCAGTCATTAAAAAATGGTCAAATTTCATTCGTGTTCAAGGCAATGCTAACATTGTTATTGACAGCTGATTTACCCCTTGTTTCAACAACTCTCCACATTCTTCACTTCCACGTTTACCATCCTCCCCTGTCCAGACTACAGCCTCTTCACCTACTATCTTCTCTTTCCACCCACTCATAAAACAAAACAAAACAAAGCAAAACAAACAAACTCAAAAAATTAAACACTCCCTGAAAGACTTGTTTCCCTATTCACCCGGCTTGTATTGCCTGACCTCCTTAAGGTCCTGGGGTCACCCCAGGCTGAGCATCACTAGCCCAGAGCCAGGACAAAGTAGGTGGAAAGTAAATATTTATTAAGAATAAATGAATTGTGTAAACAGCCCACAAGTCCCCCCTATCATTCTTTTTTCAGTTAATGATGTTGATATTCATTCATTTGCTGCAGTTAGAAGCCTTGGATTCCTCCTCATTCCTGACATTTATTTGGTCAGCAAGTCCTGGCAGTTTGACTTCAAAAATAACTCAAGTTCATCTCCTCTTTTCTGTCACTTCTCTCCTATTATCTCACCCAGGGGTTGCCATTGTTTTATAACTAGTCTCCTCTTCTCGTCTGACCCCACCTCAGTTTCTTCTCTACCTGGCTTCTAGGGTAAACACTTTACCCTAGAAGATATGAACAAAATCAGAGCTCATGAACCCCCATTGATTTACTGCATTGAAGATCTTTAGAGCTCTCCATTTCTTGCATTAATAAGTCCAAAATACTTAGCACTGCATAAAAGGCCATCAACAATAGGGCCCCACATTACCTCTCAAAATTCATTGCTAGACTTGCTTTCATTTATACCCTACTCTAGTCAAATAAGATTAAGTTCCATTTTTTTAAACACTTTACTCTTTTACTGCTTCTGTCCCTTTGTCCTTCCTGTTATTTCTAATTTAATCATCTTCCTCCTCTGTTTTATCTGGATAAGATGCATTTAATCTGTAAGTACAGCTGAAAATTTTTTGTGATATGCACCCTGACTCAAGGAGAAACCTATCTTTCCAATTTTGCTTACCCACTGCTATTGCAAAGGATTGCAGTCACTTCTGGCATGTTTGTGGACCCCACAAGACTGGTACAATCTCTGTGGAAGGATCCTTGTTTTAATTTTCTTTGTACCTGTATCAGTTTTCTTTGGCTTCTGAAGCAAATTATTACAAACTTCATGGCTTAAAACACAAATAAAATTTATATATTTGAATAATCCCATCTGCATTTTTCTAAATTCATTTTTTCCTCTTAGTAATTACTATTCTACCTATTTCCCATATCTGTTCCTTTTTTACTAACTTTCTTCTAGAATCATGGATATGAGAAGTTATGTACTGGGAATTAGTTCCTACACACAGCTTTCCAGGCTCTCTAAGAAAACTTTCAATAAGTCAAACTAAATTTAAATCATTAAACTCCCAAAGATGTGAATGACTCTTAAGTTAATATTCTAAACTACTGCAAGTATATCACATAAGTTTACCACCCTATCAAAGTTGAAATCCCCACTCCACACTCATAACAACTTTGAAAATAAAAATACTATTTTCTTTCAGTTTTCACATTTTCTATGAATTACCAAAGATTACCTATAAGGACTTGGCTCATCGTCTGCGATTGTTCAGGTCTCAACAGCGCAATTTAGCAGGCCTAGACGCTGAAGCACATTAAAAAGTTAGTGTCCTTTGTTATTGATATTTTTTTTAAACTAATTTAAGGTTTCAATTTTAACTAGATGGATTTATTTGAGTTTGGAAATTATCCTTTTGATAAAGAAAATAAAAATACAAGATTTTGAATTCTAGCTCTTAGACTTATATAAATCAAGTATGTGTCTTATCCATTTGGTTGTTTTTCTTTCTCAGAATATTAATAGTTGTTGAATGACTGATACATTTTTACTGTTCTTAGCATTTCTCAAAAGCCTCAGTTTTGTGCTTAGTTTCTCCAATTGTCTTTAGTAACCACCACTTCTCTCTTTTGTGTTTCTGATTTGCAGTATACACGTTTTCAAGAGCTCTTAGATCTGGGGATCTATAAGTTCCCTTGAACACATGAAAATTTTCTTCTCCATGTGGATAATTTTTAATTGCATACTTAGAATTAAACTTGTGATACACCATCAACTCTCTTAATCTTTCCTCCCTTGCAGAATTTTTATTCATGTGGTCATTGTCACACTTTTTTCTCCACTTCTTGAAATCCTGGCCACTAAATGGAAAGTTTATGTTTGACCGTGTCAGATGCCAGTCAATATGGATATACTAACTTGCTAAAACTTATTTCAAATTGGGTCAACTACCCAGGGAATTCTTGAGCTTGTTTGGTGCAAAAATTTGAGTCAGGTACATTCTCTGGAATATTTTAATCTGAGTTTCCATTAAATTGACTGGAAACATGCCAAGCCATGTGTTATTCATGATTTGTTTTTCCACCCTACCTCCTCCACTGTTACCCACATTCATCTGACCGTAAAAGGCTTTCTAACTAGGGCAAGCCCATCCATGTTTGGGTTCCTCAAATGTTTTAAGCTATTTTTCCAACTGTTGGGGTTTGGCAAACTCTTGTCAACTTTTTGCCAAGGTGGTTATTTTTTTCTTTTTAATTTTCAAACCTGAGTATATTTTCAGGGAAATGTAGTCCATATGTTTCCTATTTATTTACACATAACTCATAAAAATATTTTCTAATAATTATTTTATATTCACAGTATCTGTATGCTACTCCATGTCTGTGTCTTAGTCTCAGAAATGCTTCCCCTTTTGTAGTTTAAATTAGATGAAAAATTTTGAACTAAGTTTGAAACTCAGATGGGCCAGTACATTGAAAGGTTGGCAAAACACATTTTTCATTTCTCTTACTACCTTTACTAGAAATAAGTGGTGTCCCTTTTGCCTAATTCAACAAAGTTAGGTCAGTTCAAATAACTAACAAGTAACACATGAAAATAGCATGTTAGAAATCAATGGGGAATGAGTTCTTTATATTGTGTCCGTAACTGCCGGACCCATTTATTTTGGAATTCTCCTTCTTTCCCGCTCCTTTAGAGAGACTTTTTTCCAGAAATTATCACAATGTTAGTCCTCAAGTAGAACACATTTTTACATAAACTAAAAATTTTCACATGAACTTAAATCTTGACGTCTAACATCACAAGCACTTTTACTAAGTTTTGATTTTTTTCCTCTCATCTTAATTTATCTTATCACTATCAACTCAACTGCTGTCTAAAGTGTGTTTTCCCTGAGTCTGCCCGCAAGTCACCGCACTGGTGCCATTGTCCTCTCCATTACTCAACAGGCCTCTTTCCTTGTTTCCATCTCTCTCTGCCTCTAATCTAGCCTCCACCTGGCTACCGGAGAAATTGAAAAATTGTGTTGGGTGCTTTATCTAAGCCCCTGAGTTAATTTTTCTTAATCCTGAAGATAGAAATTTAAATCTCTGCAAGGTTAGGAAAATAATTGGTATCCAGTGATCACTGCTCAATTTTAGTTGACCATTATGTTCAAATTGCTAAGGAAGAAAATCAAATCCGTTTAACTGTAACAATATACAAATACAACCCCAGAAGCTGAGTTCAGGAATAAACTTCAACTATCTTTAAAAATTCCGTTGGGAAACATGGTATTGTCTATTAATCATTCAGTCAGCAGGAAATAGATAACATATTTAAATGATAGTCATTCTAGGAGACTTTAATAAAGGGAGTGTTTGCAAATGATTGGGCACAGTGTAGGGGAATCAAGGCTTGGTGCGGGGTAACTTGGCATAACCACACTAACAGTTGGGCATGACAAAAAAAGAGGCAGGATCAATTTCCAGGAACCCAAAAAGAAAGTCTATAGAGAAGGCCACTTGGAGAGGAGCAATGACCTTTGGTTGAGGAATGCAGCCAGCCTTAGGCAACAACACAAGAAAGCAGCTTTGGAGGCAAATTTCTTAAATTTACTTGCTTCTCTTTTTTTGACCAAATACAACAGAATCCAGAGGGCGATGAAACCCACTAATATACAGATGCTCCTCGACTTACAATAGGGTTATAGCTCCATAAACCTATGGTAAGTAGAAAATATTGTAAGTCAAAAATGCATTTAATAGACCTGACATGCCAAATATCATAGGGTAGGTAGCCTAGCCTACCTTAAATGTCCTCAGAACACTTACATTAGCCTACAGTTGGGCACAGTCATCTGACACAAAGCCTAATGTAAAGTGTTAAATATCTCATGGCTGTTTACCATCGTGATTGCGTGGCGGACGAGGAGCTGTGGTTCACAGCACCGCACATAGTCTGCCCGGGAAAAGATAAAAATTCAATGTTTGAACTACATTTTCTACCAAATGTGTATCCTTTTGCACTGTGTAAAATCAAAAACTCCTAAGTCAAACCATCATTAAGTCTCCATCTGCAGTCGGTACAGGTCAGCTTCCCAAAAGAAAAAGTGGGGTAGAAAAGGATGGGAAATGGATTTGGAGGGTCAAACAGAAAATTATCGGGGACACATTGAAAGGACCATCAAAGACTCCTGTGTAAGGATAATATAAGGGAGACACAGTGTTTAATAAAGTTGCTTGGCTGGATAGTTCTAGGTATCTTCAACAGCTATCTAGTTTATTTACTTTTGATAATTTTCTGTGGTCTTGGTGGTTGACATCTACTGCATGTGGGTAATGAACATCTATAATATCAGGTAATCTCAGGTCTCTAATCAAGAATGGGAACATAATATTCTATGAATATAAGTCTGAGAAGGATTATCCTGTCCAAGATCACAGCCTGCAAAGAATACACCATAAAGTCATCCCTTAGTGTCTAAGTGCAGTTGGTTGCAGGACCCCTTCAGCTAACAAAATCCACATATGCTCAAGTCTCTTCGTCTGCCCTGTGAAACCTGCTTATACAAAAAGTCAGTCTTCCATATAGAGGGTGGGGATTCTGCATCTCCCAAATATTGTACTGTGTTTTCAATCCCTGGTTGGTTGACTCTGAGGACACACAGATACAGAAGGTCGACTGTATTCAGTTTTTGCACTAAGTTGTATCAAGGTTCTTTGGACCATGGTTTCCAGATCCAGTTTTTGTAGGCATCACTCACATCTTGATCTCGCATAACCCTTAAGAGAACCTCTTATGATGGAAGGAGCATGGAAGAAGGAGTTAGAACACTCCAGTGCAAATTTTGGTTTGGGTTCTCAGAAAAGCCATTTAATCTTGCGTAAGATTTATTACTCCTTTAAGTGTTACCTTCTCGTCCATCCTTTTACATTTTTTTTTATCACCCAAAGTTCGTATACTCGTTTTTTAAAAAAAATTTTGAGACTAAATAAGATATTAGTAAAAGCATTGAAAACCATAAAGGTGTTTGCCAGTGGTTCCCAATCTTGCTCATTGAAACCACCCTTGAAGTTTTAAAAACAATATAAATGTCTGGGTTCTAAGCATAGACATTCTGACTTGGTAGCTGTAGAATGGTTTCTGGTTATATGTTATGGTTATATGTTTCTGGTTATACAGTTTGATAAGTGATTTTGATATGCGGTGGGGCAGTTGATAAACAGAGTTCTATAAGGTTGAAGTAATTGCTTCAAGGGTTACGTAATGCACACCGCTCCCTGCCTCTTAGTCAGTGTGCCTTTTTGCATAAATATTGAGTGCCTTCTCTCACCTCTATGAGTTTTTGTTAGAAATGTGCACTGCTGAAGAGATGAGGGAGGCAACAAGCATCAGACAGCAGATTTAAAAGTCTGAACACACTCTTAGCCTTATGTAATACCCGAACTGTGTTCTGTAAAACTCTAGGTTTCAAAGAAATGCTTCTAATTTTCTGTAAATATTTGACTTACATTTCTCATTTATATGTATTTATTTATTTTTAATTGACAAATAGAAATGATATATATATGGTGTACATTATGTTTATGTATATATTTAAATGGTTCAAAGTCCTCCATAAAAAGTACCATTACCCTCAAATTCAGCTAACCATCCACGTTGACCCATTGGAATTCATCAAGGCATTAACTTGAACGTTACAGTATATCGTCTTTGGGGGATGGGGGAAAAGGGGATAGAGGGGGGAAGATTAAACTTAGAAGAAATATTTTTTCTGTAACATCTTTATTTTAAAATGCCTAATAAATGTATAATTCAATAAGTAGTCTAAGTTTTGTGCTATTTTGAATAAATCATTCTAATATGTATCCGCTAAAGTAAAATAATACTAGAGAAAGTATTCCTTCTATACCTATGATCAGGGTGAAGATAAGGACATCTACTCAGTGGAAGGTTTTAATACCACTTGTTGTTAAGTAACAAGTAATCTCATAATCTGTTGTTGGGATACTTTGTTAGCTATTCCAAGCACTTGTAGGTAAAGCATGAAAGTATTGCCTTTTAGAGATTCAACTTTGAAACTAAATCTCTCACTAAAATTATTTTCAAGAATTGAATTGTCTTAGAGTGTCCTGAGATTACAAAGTGAGACACCAAAACACTGGTGTCATTACAACTGCTTATTTGTGTGTTTGTATTTTCTTAAAAATACTATTGAGAAATAAAATATTTACTAAGGTTGATAAAAGATGGAAACAGACAAGCACAATCCATGATCCGCACTTAAAATTTTATTTGAATATCCAGCATAGCTTCATTTTCTTATTGACTGACTCTGCTATAAATTTTAATTTACCAAACACATGCCAATAAATGCTGCTTTTATCTGACTGTGAATTATAGTGTGTGTATGAGTGAGATTTTATATAGTAAAGGTTCCCTTGCTAAAAAAATAAAATATTTGATAACCCTGAATCTAAAAGATCTGTGTCCATTGAAAACCATGTTGTTTAATAGACCTAAAGAGAATGAATGTATGTCATTAGTTGTCTAGATGAGCCTTGGTAACTATAATTGCATCCTTCTCTTCCAAAACAAACTTTATTTTCTTAATCCTGTCTCAGGGCTAGTTAGCATCAGAGCTATTTTATTTGATATGTTTCCCCATTTGGGATGCTGGTTCTCCATCTATTTCTTCAGGTAATCAAGCTTCCCTATAGAGCAGGTGGATGTCTGGTTTACTAATTAACTTATTAATTTTTTCATTCAATTCTTATTCTGAGCCAGGCACTTTTCTAGGAATAGGATACAAAATGATGAAAAGGATAGTAGAGATTCTCGTATTCAATCATTACACTTCAGTGGTCAATATCCTTTTCTTCCATTAGTCTTTTGGCTTTTTGCTGTTGTCACTGCTAATTTATTGTTGTTTTCTTTTCTTTCTTTGTAAGTCTTTCTTCAAGATATCCAGTCTATTTTACCTTCCTAAATCACTGAAATCATCCTGTGGACCAGGGTAGATCGGCTTTTTCCTTCCACGGGTGGACAAGAGGAAGAAACCAGACAAGCATGTTCAGTAGTTTCCCACAGGATAACCTGGAGCATAAATCATATCAAGAGATTGTTCTGCTCATAAGTAAAGAATCTGGACTGTTAGGCTCCCATTCAGTTAGTCATTGCATATGAGGCAACCTCACCAGTGAGGAGTGGGTGAATGGAGGTAACCTTGCTGCATGCATCTCCAGGTGAGTCAGCTCCCACCATCCGATAGCTGTGTTCTGAAGAAGGCTGCTGGTGTGAGCTGTTAGCAGCCAACACTTACAGCATCTCAGAGGGGAACACATTGGCTCAGTAGAAGGAATCTGGTTAGGGCAAAATGAACTTAACATTATAAATATTTTGATAATTGGATAAATTTAATTCTGCAATATGATATTTGAGAAAGATAGATTATAAATAACTGGTAGAGGTATATATATATACTTCCAGATAACTGGTAGAGGGGTGTGTGTGTGTGTGTGTGTGTGTGTGTGTGTGTGTGTGTGTGTAAATATAAAACATAGCCTTGGAATTTGGGGTTCCAGATAAACTTTATTAAAGAAAAAACCTCAGCATCCCATGTTCAGTTTTCTCCTAAAATCTTTATCACATGTCAGATAGTGCCAGTATTGTGTCTTGACCATGAAATCGTATAATTCCAACACCAAGATGACTCTTGAATCCAGGACTTTGGTTATATTTGATTACCCAACCTACAAGATCTACCGTTACTGCATCTGCGATAGTAACAAGGATGTGGAGTCCATGGGATGCTGTCACAAGTTTCCCAATGAAGCACCCTTATTACCCCATCATTAGCCACTGCTAATCATCAGAAAATAATGGAGACACCCCAGCAAGCCACACATTGTCACAATTTCTAAATGAAGACAAACCGTAAAAATGGCAAGAGTCTTTGGTATTTATTTCCGCACTTCAAATACAAGTGCACATGTGTATACATTAGTAGACACTGAGAATTCTTTAGGGATTGATAGCTTTCCCATAACACCATAGGCTTTTTCAATCTACCTGAAGACTCCTAAATTCAGTAGTCTACTATAATATAACTCCCAAAGTGAGACCTTATAAAGTATGAGCCACAGAATGAAGGCTTCATTAGACTTTGGCCTTTCAGTCCAGAAACCCACTAGGCATCACTTGTAGGGAAAAATAGCTTCTAAATTGAGCATTGGTTACAAAACAGCAATAAAAACTGACCAGAAGGTTATCTTTGCCCACAGGATAAATCATAGTGTAGAATTATTTTCTGCTTTCTACTTACTGGCCCAAATCAACAGTCCAAAAGCTATCATATCTGAAATATTAGAACAAGTTTTTGTTGGGTCCTTAAAGTGACCACTATTCTCTGAATAACTAGGTAAAATTTCATCAAGACCAAATTACAAGGGAAAAACTTTAATTGTTTCTAAACTCTGCTAAGAAATCACAAGCTCTTGTCTCTGAAACAACACACTCAATGAATTAACCAAATTGTTCAGGATGCATCATTCTGTGCCAAGATACACTATGGGACCAAGGTGCCCCTGAAACCAAACCACAGCTTTTAGCATCCACCATGTCATTCCTGTGCCAAACAGGCCACAGACAGAAGTCAGAGGCCTCACTAGACCCTAAACGACAGCACTAGCCTCCATGAATTGTCAACAGATGTACAAAGGAATAAGTAAATTCTGACCACCAGTCCCAACCCACAAGCATTTACTATTGTAAATACCCAAAAGAGACCTCTTTCACCTTTGCTTGGCAGCAGACCTTCAGACTAAATCAATGCAGTTAGTTTTGCAATGATCTGTGCACCGTCGTCCCCTCAAACCAGGTGCAGGTTATGATTTGGCAGGTCACCCAAAGCCTTCGACCAATTTCTTCTTGCCAAGTCCATGCCCAAGGAAACTCTGCTCACTCTTCCACTGAAGACATTCCAGATCCTAGAATCCTACTCTCTCTAATGATACTGTTTTTTTTTTTTTTATGAGAGTCTAATTTTGGGATGTACTGCTTCCACAAATCGTGGTACCACACATCTTAGGTCAGAAGGAAAACACACCTGGTCCATGTGATGCTCACTCTGTTCTTTCTCTGGCAGTGATGCCATCTGGAATAGCACCCTTCCTAAATTATCCGTTCAGGACTTTTGATAGCAATTCTGCAAGGAGTTACTCTCTAGCAAAGGAAAATCTCACTAAATCAAATCCCTAGAAGACAAACAGCATAGAAGTGTCAGTTGCATGCCACATACAGTAGGGGAATAAAACAGTAAATCCACCATGGACTTTGTTCATAATGAGCCCACAGTCATGTGGAGAGATAGGAAAGGCATTAAATGAACATGCTTTGCAGAGCAATCACAGTGCCAATTGGAGATGAGGGTCTCGTCCAATGGGGAGTGAGAGGAGAAAGATTGCTTTCAGCTGACAAGATCAGGAAAGGCTTCAGAGAGATGAAAATATTTGTGGTTTAATTCTCCTTCAAGCATTTCTTCTGAATACCAGAATCATTCCCTTAGGGTAATTTCAGTTAAAGTTGCAGCAAGCCCTAAAATAGAAGAATGGAGAAGACGGCAAACTCAGGACTTGGCCCTCGATATATCCACAACCTGACACTGTCCAAACACAGAGGCTGGTCTGTCTAGAGTAGTTGATTATGTGATCAATTAGTTTTTTTCTCCACTGAGCTCAGCTTCTGTTTATTGCACTTGGGAGCTGGTATATGAGGTCCCCACCTTTGCTCATTGTGCTATAGGGGATAGCTCTTTCCTCGGTAGGTGACTTGATTTAAACCACTACAGTTTGTCTGTTAAATCCTGCAAGTAATATTTCCATAGAGAAGACCAACATTCCAGTAAATTCTAGGCTACAATTATTCCTCAAGCCTGTCCATAATCAGCTTAACATTTATACAGTCTTTTAGTTGTGGGGCAAGAAGCTCATTAGGCTAATGTTTCTCACAGACAGACCCTGGGTCATTTTCTTTAAAATCAGTTGAGATATTATTAAAAAAACCTAGATCCTAGAGCCACAACCCAGAAATTTGAATCTCTAGGGTTGCACCTAGGAATCTGAATTTTCATAAGTCCCTTATTAAATCCATAGATTTCCCTGTAATTCACACCAAAGTTTGAGAACTTCTACTCTGCTTTATTAAAATTATCAAATGGTGGTGTAACCTTGGGGGAGTCCATTGATTCATTCATGTCTGATATTTGTAATGTCACGTAGGGGTCATCAGGCTCTGTCTGTATGATAGGATTGTGATGGGGTAATACACAGGGTATAATGTCACCCAAAGGAAAGCTATAATTATTGAAATTTTCAACATCTATCCATTACGTTCACCTACTTTGCCCTAAGCACTGACAGTGTCTCTTAAAAATTAACCACACTTAATAGTTCACACAAACAGATCACACAGATTTTCCCTGCGAGTAGAGATGATCCTAACAAAAACATAAAGGAGTCAAGTTTTGTTTGTATCACCTTTTCTTTCTGTTGCCACAGCACCTGACCCTGACACTACCTTCTTAGCCATCCCCTCCTGGTACTTAGGTGTATTGGTGTTTTTCAGAATGAAAAATATTTTATTCCGTGCTATCCTTTCTGTGACTGGCAATATTTGTCCAAGGGCTCCCCTCTTTGTAATGCTAACTACTTAACCTGATAAAGAAAAGTGCTCCAGAAACATTTTAACTGTGACTTTATTTATTAGTTTATTGTAGGATAATACCTTTACTTTGATTTCTAACTTCCTGGTAGTTTTCACATGCTAAGCCACGAAAGGCTTTTTACATGAGCTCTTTTGAAGCTCAAGTAACTTTGGGCACTTTGTATAATGCCATGACTGAGGCTGTCAGCTCTACCATCTGCTTCCCTGAGAAGATGAGAGTCCCACTGAAAGCTGTCGTATCTGGAATATGGAGAAGATCCACAGGGAACGTGTTCATGGCTATCTGAGTGGTGAAGAATGAAAGCTTTGGAATCCAGTACATTAGATTTGAATCCTGGCTCTCCCTTTGCTCACTGTGTGATGTTGGAAAAGTAAAGCTTGTTCACCTTTGAAGGGACCATTTTTCTCTTTTTTAAAATGAAGATAATAATATTTATCTTACAGGTTGTTTTCTAGGATTAAATGAGGTGTTTTGAATAGTATCTGGCACACAAAGAATTTGAGATGATGATTTTTACTTTTGCTGACTATCCATGGAAAATCTATTCATGGAAATGCTATCAACCTGACTTCGATAAGTTCAGGATCTTTAAAATATGATCTTCTAAGAAACCAAACAAAATAAAACAAAACTAAGCTATGATATCAACAAATATTACTTTCTTCACAGTTTTGAAGTGTAACTTAAGTAGCTAAATTTGGTAACATAGTCAGACATCTGTAGTTTATAGATACATGATTTATAAAATAATTCCTGTGAAATTATTCCTGCACAAAATAGTAAGTAGTTTATTTATTTTGGGGGGTGACAATGGTACTTCTAAGAACATTTTTAATAAGCAAACAAAAATCATTTAATCTATCTGTCCTATTACTGTTTTTGACTTTCTAGTTATAAAAATGAGGCTGGGTGTGGTGGCTCACACCTGTAATCCTAGCACTCTGGGAGGCCGAGGCAGGCGGATCGCTCAAGGTCAGGAGTTTGAAACCAGCCTGAGCAAGAGTGAGACCCCGTCTCTACTATAAATAGAAAGAAATTAATTGGCCAACTAAAAATATATATAGTAAAATTAGCCGGACATGGTAGCACATGCCTGTAGTCCCAGC
>CAUYRT010092336.1:0-14821 GCA_963574885.1 Lepilemur ruficaudatus | reverse complement strand
CCATCTTGATTTCCTCCTTAATGCAATAATCATTCAGTAGAAGGTTGTTTAGTTTTCATGTCTGTGTAGAGATGAGTGTTTCTGTTGGAGTTGATTTCTAATTTTATTCCACTGTGGTCTGAGAAGATGCATGGTATAATTTGTATTTTTTTTACATTTGTTGAGACAGGTTTTGTGGCCTATGATATAGTCAGTCTTAGAGAATTTCCCATAAGCTGATGATAAAAACATAAGTTCAGTGTTTTTTTGGTAGTATGTTCTGTAAATTTTAGTCAGGCCCATTTGTTCGAGAGTTCTGTTTAAGTCCATTGTTTCTTTGTTTATGTTCTGTCTGGAGGATCTGTCCTGTTCTGTTAGTGGGCTGTTGAAGTCCCTGGCTGTTACGGTGTTGCTGTTTATCATTTTGTTTATATCAAGTAGGATTTGCTTTATAATTCTGGCTACACCTCAGTTATGTGCATAGATATTTAGAATTGTTATGTCTTCTTATTGAATTGTACCCTTCACCATTATATAATGACCATCTTTGTCTTTCATTACTTTTGTTGATTTGAAGACTAAGTTATCTGAAATCAGAACTACTATGCCAGCTTTCTTTTGGCTTCCATTTGCATGCAATATTGTTTTCCATTCCTTCACTTTTAGTCTGAATGCATCCTTTAGGTTAGATGTGTTTCCTGAAGACAGCAGGTCCTGGGTTTGTGTATATTTATTCATTTGGCCAGCCTGTGGGCCAGCCTCTTCAGTGGGCAGTCCAAGTCATTCACATTTATTGAAAGAATTGATAAGTGGGGCAGATTTTTGTTCATCCTGTTGAGTTGAACTTTGTTGCTTTGTTTTATCTCTTGAGCCATTGTGGTGTCTGGCCTTTGACCTTTAGCTTTTGGATGATTTTACACTGGTGAGTGTCTGTGGTTCTGATCCATATTTAACAATGTTCTGAGTACTTCCTGGAGGATGGATCTTGTCTTGATGAATTCCCTCAATCTTTGCTTGTCTGAGAAAGCCTTTATTTCTCCTTCATATAGGAAACTTAGTTTTGCAGGATACAAAATTCTAGGCTGGGCATTATTCTGTTTAAGAAGACTAAGAATGGGGCCCCAGTGTCTTCTGGCTTGTAAAGTCTCAGTTGAGAAGTCTGCAGTTAGTCTGATGCGTTTTCCATTGTAGCTTACCTGCTGCTTTTGCCTTACAGAGGTGGTCCTCTTTCATGTTTATTTTGGCCAGTCTAATGACTATGTGTTGTGGTGTCTTCCTGTTTGCAGTGAATCTCCCAGGAATCCTTTCTGCTTCTTGTACCTGGATATTTAGAGTTCTAGCAAGGCCAGTGAGATATTCTTCCATTATATCTTCAAATAGTTTATTCAAACCTTTTGTATTTTCTTCTTCACCCTCATGGATGTCTGATTCCCATGTTAGGCCTCTCTTACATAATCCCACATTTCTTGTAGGCTTTGCTCTTTTCTGTTATTTCTCTGCACTATCTCTGCAACTGACTTGTTTAATTGCAAGGTATTATCTTCAATCCCTGAGATTCTGTCTTTTGTTTGATCTGCACTATTCTTGAGGCTTTCCACTTGTTTTGTAATTCCTTGAATAAATTCTTCTTTCCAGAAGTTCTGTTTGATTTTTCTTTACTATTTCAATTTCTTTAGTGACTTTTTCTTCCAAGTCCTGGATTTTTTGTTTGTTTCTTTGTGTTGGTTATCCATTTTCTCTTGCGTATCATTGAGTTTTCTTACAATCTGTGTTTGAAATTCTTCTGTCATTTCAGTGTTCTGAATTTGGTTGATGTCCATTGCTAGAGAGCTGGTGTTTCCCTTTGGTGGTGTCCTTTCAGTTTGATTCTTCATTCTTCCAGCGTTTTTTTGCTGATTCCTTCGCATCTGGAGCAGCTGTTCCTTCTTACCTTTGGATTTTTGTTTAGATAATTACAGTTTAGTAATTTAGTTTAGTCTCTGAGCCAGTAGATGGTGTTTGTGGGTGAGATTCGACTACACCCTGTATGATGAGTCAGTAGATGCAGTAAAAGGGTGTGCAAATTGACCTCCCTGTCAGTAGGTGGCACTTGCTGGAAGGAATAAGCTGCTGTGTTGCTTTTGGGTCCTGTAACCTGCTCTCCTTTGAAGATAGCTTAAAACAGACAAAATCCTTTTTGTTAGATTCATATTGTATTAAGATCAACAGCAAGTTTTTAGGTTTCCTTTTTTCTGTTATAAAAAATACTAGCCTATTAGCTGTGTTCTCTAGCCTTTTTGGCACCAGGAACCGGTTTCATGGAAGGCAATTTTTCCACAGACCTGGGGGTGGGGGGTGGTGCCTATTGTGTCTTGGGTATGGGGAAAGTGGTGCAAAGCTCAGGCAGTGATGTGCAGCCCGTTTCCTAACAGGCCATGGACTGGTATCTTGCTGTGGCCCAGAGGTTGGGGACTGCAGGATTAAAAGACATTTGGAGAGATGAAACAAGTTTTCCATTAATGCCACTACCTTTGCACAGTTGTGATTAACAGCTTGGTTTATTTTCTTCTGATTTTGTTCTCTTTGCTTCTTTTTAAAATCTAATGCCTATATAAATTTGAACATTTTTTTCTAGGTAAGTATAATATAATGGTTTCATTTCATTAATTGGCCTAAAATGTTCACTTTATTTTTTCCCAATACTTGTACAAGAATCCTCCTCCTATGCCAGGGCAGCAGTCTCTCTAGCTTCTCTACCTGCCTGCCACACCAGTGATTGTTCAGTATCAGAGCAAAAATTATGTTCTTTGTTCCTGTATGCTAACACTGTGTGAAGGCTGCTGAAAGAAGGGAGAAAGGAAGGAAGAAAGGAAAGAATTCTCAATCCATTTAGTAGAAAATAGATTTTTTAAAATAATAGAGATTTATTCTAAATAGATTTAGTTTTATGCAGGAATCCAGTATATCACAACAAGTGGAGTGGGAGGTAGATGATGCTTGCCTGTATAAATTTAGACTGTTGCTGCTTGACCTTTTAATTCTATGGGCACCTGTCTCCCAAAATTCTACTGTAATCATTGAGTGCTTTCGCATAAATATTTTTAATTTATTGGTATAAATTTTTCATTAACTTATACCAAGGCAATTCTAAAAATGATTTGAAAAAGCTGAAATTTAAATATTTAAAATAGCTTTTATTACTTTTTGCTACAGTGGCTGTTTAAAATATTAATTAAAGGGTAGATGTTCATAATAAAATAATGGAATGAATTTATTTTTAATACAATTAATGGCCCAGTTTGTGTCACACCTTACTGGTTACACATTTCTTTTATCAATGCTCTCTTTTGATTCTCACAGGATCTTTAAGCATGGCCAGGCTTACTTTTCCCCTTTTCAAATGAGGAAACTAAATATCAGAAGGTTTGTGACTAGTTCAAACCTCATCACATGTATCAGCCTTCTGACTCCCGTTTCTTTACTTATTCCATTTTATTGTATTGTTTTTATATATATATATTCATATTGTCTTATATTGTGGAGGCAAAAGTGACTCCAGCTTGGATGCTAATCTTTCATGTTGACTTCTGATTAACACCAGTCCCATGAATGCCTCCTGATCATTTACTGTCCTTAGTATAAGAACAGGTACTCACTGTAAATCCTGATTTTAGATCAAAGCAAACTTGATGTCATTGCAGAAATTATCAGCTGTGGAGCACACAGCATTCTTGCCTGTTCTGGAGGGTTTCCTTTAATTGTCTCTAAAGAGTATGTACTCCCTTTCCCTAATGATACACAAACCTTGGGTCTGGGTAGTAACTGTGTGAAGATTTGCTTGTCTTGCGGCTGCCCAAGACCACACCTCTGTCTGTAATTTCCTCAATAAACCACCCTTTACCAAAAAATGGGATTTGTTTAACTTGTTCTTTGGCTTCTCTGCTCCTTTGGCATTTTGGGGCTGCTTTGCATATGTGACCCTTTCATGGCACTCATATGTATTTATGATCTTTTTGTTCTTTGATTATAAATTTGGAATATTTCAAGGCAAAACAAAGTAAAAAAATGTGGGAGGGACTTATAAAATGTGAATGTTGTGGTGCATACAATGTTATGAACTAAAGCTTAGTAAATGTGCATGATTATTTGATAGTTTTGGTCCATGCCCTCTCAGAATAAATTTGGTGTTTTTCACTACTGTATGCGTTTATTAGAATTACCACTTCAATCGATCTTACAAGTTTATCAATACAGTTACTGCATCTTATACAACTTTGGAGTGTTAGCTTTTGTGTTGCATTATAAATTAGTTTATATTGCTCTTTCAGTATGTAACAATAGGAAAGATACCTTTCTTGCATGATTCCCCACTGCTGACATTAATAGATATTTCATAAAAACACAAGTGTCTTATTACCTGAAAACACATCTTACCCCATCTTCCTTAGGAAAATGTGAAAAATATTTTTAATGTGCCAAATTCTAAATAATCAAAATTTTTCATACTGGGAGAAAAGTATGCTGTAATTTTAAATGTATTCAGCAAATCTCTAAGAAAGACATGTGGGATGTAAGAAAAGCAGTTTCAATCAATACAAGAATATCTGTGTCTTGAATTGAGATATCTCTCTGCTCATTGTGTTATTTGTCAGAGAATGGAAAACCAACAGAGTTTAGCAAATTTTATTTATGTTCATTTCTGAAATTTCAAGAGAGATTGAATATATAGTCAGTAAATATTGATGATACCAAGAAGTGGATAACAAGTGTTTCTTATTTGAAATAATCTTGAAATATGACATTTAAAAATTATAGGTAAGTAATTCATCTATATATCCTAAACCAAAATTGAGAGGGTATCTTTAGGCCCGTGATGTACAATAGAAATAAGATGTGAGACATAGTTATAACACAGTTTTATAGTAACCACATTAAAAGAGTAGAGAGAAACAGGCGAAATAAATTTTTTTTCTTTTTTTTTGAGTCTTCTGGTGAGGACCAGAAAACCTGTTAGACAAATTTTAAAAGAGCTGTAAGACTTAGGTAAAATAAATTTCAAGCGTACATTTTGTTTAACCTAATATATCCATAATTCATCATTTCTATATGTAATCAATATGAAAAATTATTAGTAACATATTTTCTATACTTTTTTTTTTACTAAGTCTTTAAAATCTGGTGTATAATTTAACTTACAGGTTATCTCAGTTCATACTGGCCATATTTCACGTGCTCATAGACATACGTGGCTTGTAGTTACCTTTTTGACAGCACAGTCTTGGACTCTGTGCTCCCAAGTTCTTTGTTCACTCATTTCTGTATTTATATTATCTCTCATAATACTTGGTACATAGCAAATGTACAGTAAGTATTTAAGAAAGGAAGGACAAAAAGGAAGGCAAAGAAGGGTAATGGAAAAATTTCATAGTTAGATAGAGATGCGTATCTTCTTACTAGCTGATGACCTTGGTTAGCATACATATCCTCCTTAATCTTTGTTCTGTGTAGGGATTGAGATATTTGTATGTGTATTTCAGAATTATTGTATAAGAATGAAATGAGTGTAACATAGGTATAGTACCTACTACTTGCTTTCCTTTCATCCGTTTCCTTTTTATAAACTGAATTGTTATATATTATTAATAGATAACGTATTTGTATCCACTTTTATTAGGTTTTATAAATTTCCTCACCAAACATAGTATCTTTTTTTTCCAGTTACAATTGAATAGAAAGGATGAAACTAGAATCAGAGAGTAGGAGGTTCTTGGCATCAAGATTATAGCCAAGGACAATTGTGTTAAATTACTTAGCATGCTATGGAATTAATTGCCCATGATCTTAATTATAAATAGTTAATTTGTAAAAACAACCTTTAAATTCACAAGTCTGAATTTAGATATATGAACATTTTGGTAAATAAGTTTCAGTCCGATATCTAATTTAAAACTTCAATTTCACAGTCACTTCAAATCTTCTTGCTTCCCTTCTGCTCAGGCCTGACCCATGGCTCGGGGAATTACAGAAGAAAATAGGGGCGTGATCTGTTCTTTTCTTTCCTACTCATATTCCCACATACACACACGGTATAACAAGCTTGCAGAAATGTGCAGGAAATTTGATATATATGTATAAATATGTAGAGAGAGATACACAGAGGCAGAGGGGCTAGCTTCACGGGCATGGACCCTGCAATCACACAGGACCCAGCCCTCAGAAAGTGTTTAATGCTTTGTGGTCACCTTCTTGACATTCTCAATACTTAATCTTTAAATCTGTGTTTTGTGAGTCTGATATGATAATGAAACATGCACTGCAGGCTTGGAGCCTTGGCCCCTAATTGGCCCCACCTGCTGCCATCCTCCCTGCCTCCCAGAGACAGGTTCTTGACCACCTGTTTCCTGGTTTATGTGGTTTACTAATCTCAAATGACACTTTTGCCCTTCAGCTATAAAAGATGTTGAAATCAGCTACTTACACCATTCATTTACCAACTTCTTTTCTCTCTCAAAAGTTTTGGTTAGTTATGTTGTTTATTGATTGTATTACATAGGCTAGGGTAAAAATCTTATGTCACGCCTATTTTTCTTGAGTATTTTGTATGCTTTTCTCACTGCCTTCTAGCCTGTGGCTTTGATTTTTATAGGCAGATTTTTCTTTTTGTCTGGCTATTCAGATGATTCCTTATTTCTGAATTCTAGTAATATTTTTGAGATACATTTTGGTGAGCATCATACTGTGACAATTATTTTTCTCTGAGATAATGTATGTCCTTCAGTTGAAGATTCTAATGTTATTTTATTTCAGTAATTGTTTATTAAACTATGTCTTTAATATGTTTTCTATTATTTTGTTTCTTTTCTTTTTCCTGTTTACTATGTCTATAATTTTTCTTATAATCCTTTTAAACTCTTCCTTTATTGTGTTTCATGTTGTCTACATCAATCAATCCTCTTTTCAATGTCCCATCTTCTGTCTTCATTTCTGCAAATGATTTTATTTTTTCCCTTTACTTCTTTCTTGAGCTCTGTTGGCTCAAGTAGTTACCTTTTTGTCCCACCATATCTTTCCTCAGCTTTTATATCCTTTTTGTTTGTTTGTTCCTGTAATTGAGGTGATACCTTTTTTCTCCCAAAAAATCTTAGGTAGTATATTTAGTCAAAATGTTTATATTGTTTGTGGCAACATTTTTCATCTTTTTTTCTTAGTAACAGTTTTCTCATGACATTCATCTGTCATATATTTGTATGCTTTTCCCATTTTATTTGTTTCTGCAGTATTTTTATGTGCATTATATGTTAGTTTTTTTAATTATTGTTACTCACTTTGAATGTGGTGAGTTCTTCCTGGACCAGCCATTTGTTGGAAGTTTGTGTATGAGAATAGGCAGGGCAGTGTTTCAGGTTAATGGGAAACACCTTTAATGACATAAGTTAGTATATGTGCATGAGGTCTTTTAGCCTTTATTTCTCCTAGCCATGTTATTTCCACACTGAAGAACAACTCTTTTTGTTGAGTATCTCTCCTTAACCCTGCTTCAACTGGACATTGAGTCCTAAAAATCCGAATCATCTGTGAGATTGCTCATTTAGCATGACCTTCTCAACTTCTTAAGACCTTGTGAGAATGTAGTCCAAGGTATATCTGCTGTCAGAATAAGTGCCTAATCTCCATTTTTCCCAAATGGATTTGCTCCACCAGATATGGTTACTTATTTTAGAGAGCTGTTCTTTGCTTTGTCTGAGATCTGCAACTGTAGGCATCTTTAACTTCTTGTTCTTCCACTCCCAATTTAATTTTCATTTATATTAGGAATTTTTTTCTCATATACTGTGCTTTTGGGTTATGGATATCTTCTGATTTTATGTAAAAAATTTGCATTTCTTCAGGGTTATGGATGTCTTCTGATTTCATGTGAGAAATTTGCATTTCTGATTTTCCTTTTTATTATTGGTTTTAAATTATTTCCAATAAGAAAAAGGGGTAAAGACTATTTTTTCTTCACAATTTACAAATCAGAAGGGGTGATAATATTTTGAGGAACTAAAGAAAATGCCAAGAAACAAGCATCCTGAAAGGATTATAGTTCATACATGAATATTTAACACAAAACATAATATGACCTCTCTGTACTTATATGTTAAATGATAGTCTTATAACTACCTCAAAAGTTACTTATAAGATATAAAATTAAAATTTTAAGAATGTATTAGTTTCCCAGGGCTGTGATAACAAATTACCACAAGCTAGATGGTTTAAACCAGTAGAAATATATTATCTCACAGTTTTGGAGGCTAGATGTCTGAAACCAAGGTGTTGGCAGGGCCATGCTCCCTTCCAGACCTCTAGGGGAAGATTCTTTTTCGTCTTTTTTAGCTTCTGGTGGCCCCAGGTGTTACTTGGCTCATGGGAGCATATTTCCAATCTGCATCCCTGACTTTTACTAAATTATCTTCCTATGTGACTCTGGTCTCTCCTCTTGTTATAAGGATTTAACTCTTATTGGATTAGGGGCCCACCCTATTCCAGTATGACCTCATCGTAATTTAACTAATTATATCTGCAATGACCCAATTTCCAACTATGGTCGTATTCTGAGGTATTGGGACTTAGAACATCATCATATCTTTTTGAGTGATATAATTCAACCCATAACATAGGGACTACTGTATTTTGGTAAAGAATGAATTAACTGATTTTTTTTAACTCACTCATAGGTTTTTTTTTTAATAGATAGGCAAGGTTTGTGAAACAAAGAAGAATATATAGCAAGAAAGTGGACAGTCTACATCTACATGCAACAATATCAATCAGTTTTATTTATAAACAGTGTTGAGCAATAAAAGCAAAACAGAGAAGTATTTTGGTAGATCAAGTTCAAATAAAAAGTTCGAGCTTTATAGTTTAATACCATTGACAAATTTATGTTTTAAAAAAGACAAAAATATTTGCAAGAAAAGTCAGGAAACTGGTTAGTTTTGGGGGAGTGAAAGTGCCTGGATTGGGGAGGAAGGATTCTGGGGTGGTAGCATGTATATTGTTTCTGATGCTAAGTGACTCACTATTAAAAACTGAACTCATATAATTTTATGTCCTTTTCTCTATGTTATATTTTACAATAGTAGATTTTAAAAAGAACAAATTTATTAGGAAAAGTAATGGTAAACACTTATTCTTTTAGAGGCTTTGAAATTAGGAAATTTTCGGGTGGTCAACTGGCCCAGTTTGCCCTGGACTGAACTGTTTACTCAGACACATGATTTTCAATGCTAAAACCAAGGCTGTTTTGGGCAAACTGGATGGTTGGTCACTCTATATCCATTGAGGCAACTTTACCACGCGAGAGACCATTGAATGGGAAGGATAATGGCTGAATATCTCATTGGTTATTGTAAAATTATGATGGGAAATATATTAATGGTAAGAAGGCAAGAGTCTTTAAACCCAGAGGTTAAAGCAAGAATCCAAAGGCTAATCCACTGCAGAGGTTTATTTGGAGTTTCTGTTTAGAGCATGTAGGAAAAGGCCACAGTACTTAACAATTCTTTAGGTTTCTTGAGAAGCTCCTGACTGCCTAGACTTTACCTGCATGACCAGCCCCTCTGGATGTTATGGGCAACTGCTAGATTTTGGCTGGGTTCTCTCACTTAGACCCTCCTGTCTGGATAAGAAGTGCTTTGTTCTTAAGTCACGGGAATTGCAAGAGTATTTGAGTGCCCTGAGAACTGTCCCTCGGAGCCCATCTCCTCATTTTTATTATTGCTATCCTCTGAAGGACAGAATCTCTTCCACCCACTTCCACATCCAGATTAAATGTCTCGTTGTCTATGAAGCTATCCCTGGATTTCCTCTGGTTTACTTGCTTTCTCTCTGAGTGAACTTCTATAACCTAAATCTGTTGTAACACTTAGCACAAAGTAATAGTGAGTTTCCTTTATTTACTCTTCCCCTTAGACTGTGTACTTCTCAAAGCCTGGGACTTTGTCTTGTTCATCTTATATTCTCAGCACTTAGCACATGCCTGACACGTAGTAGGCATTCAATGTTTAGCTGCACCTAGTAAATATGAAATAAATACCTGCTGAGGTTGTAGACAGTAAACCCATGTATAAAATGGAAATGCCAGGTATGACAATTACTTTGGCTTGAAGAAAACCATGCTATGTTTTTCCTATGTCTAATGAGTATTGCTTGCTTAATTGAGTGTGGCTGTGGTAAATATCACTTTTATTTAAAAAAAAGTAAAAAAAAAAGTCCTGATCTTCTGATTCTTATTGAATATAAGTGTCTTAGAACATAAACCCCTCAAGGACAGGTACTATGGCTTGTGTGAGTTCTAAGTAACCACCACATTTACAGGGTGTCCTATAAATCACCATACATCAGGAAAATGGGAAATTGTAGCTAAATGTACCTTTATTTACAAAATATTAATTATAAAATTTTACAGAATTTTTCCTTTGTATGGAGACTTTTGGGGTACCCTCTATTATTCCTAATTGTAAAAAAATAACTGATGTGTTTTCTCTCTGTAATATATATGTCAAAGGGAGATACAAACTTTATGAACCAGTAGATTTGTTTGTGTCTCTAAATGTATTTTTGAATCTATCCTAAACCTGAGGAGAACTATTCATTATTGTGTTCTAACTCATAGGGAAACCAAAGTCTGTCATTCTTCGAATTTAATATCCTGGAACAATATTGTAGTGTTCTAAAATGTGCTTGAAACCAATGAGAATCTCTGTTGTCTTTGGATGGCTGAGCTTTGAAGGAGCTCCAAATTTTCCTGTGCAGTCCATGAGATGAGTTTATAGTTTAGGTATATGAAGGCAATAACTGTTGAGATCACAGAATATTCCTTCTTTGCTGAAGGGGGAAAATACTTTTTGTCATTCCTGACTACTATGCAAGAGGTGAAATATTTCATTGATTTTAAGTTGGAATTAATTTATAGCAACTATTCAAAGAATCTATTCAATTACACATCAATGGGTATGAAAATAGATTTCCTATTTTATGACCTCTCATTTTTATCAGTTTGTGCTAAGCTGTGTCCATTGGGAAATATAGTGGGTATATATAAGTGAAATTTCTTTCAAGCATTTCATACATATCAATCTTTTAAATATGAAGCAGTGAAACTATGCTGGCAAAATACACTATTATTGCTTAAAAAAATGAAAGACAAGGTGGTTTGACTTGAAGGTTTACTGGGGCTTAGCAGTTCTTCAAAGTGCCATTTATTAAAAGTCATACTAATTACTTGTACCAACATTCCTATAAAGCAAATCTCTGTGCAAGCATTTTCTGAAGATTTTTTTTATTATTATTCACCGTCTAGAATGCTTCTTCTTGAGTATACACACTGAGAATTTAACTTTGTCTACAGACTGAAAAAATATTAATGTTGGTTAATTTACTTATAGTGACTTTGAAATAATTTTTAGAATACAAAAAAGCAAGACCTTATTCCTTAAATTGCCTTTTAATAAAGGCAATTTCCCAATTTCCCAAATAGATTTATAATCTTTTTTATACCCAAGGTAGTTTCTCTGGCATAAGTTTTAAAAATTGGAATTAATAATTCATGACTACAGTAAATTACAACTATGTTATATAACACTTTGTAACCTTATCTGACTTAAGGAATAGAAAACCAAATCATGAAAATAAGGATAATTCTAATGCTATGAAGTTTTCTTTTTCTGGTAGTCTAATATTTTGCTTAAATTCCTCTGTAGGGAAAAATTTGGTAGGGAAATATATTGAGGAAACATTTAAATGACTGATGCATTTTTTCTCGTGTTTAAAAAATGAGGCCATTTATTTACCAATTACAAAAAAGAGAAAACATATGGACTTTAAAAACTATTCTTTCTTAAGTTTTTTCATGATTTTAATTATCCCTCAATCATTTTTGTTTACTTGTATATGAATGAAAGTGTTTCTCCACAATTAATCTATAGAACATGAATTTTTAAAATGGTATAATAATTTGAAAAATTTTCAGTGTTTCTTAGATAATGCATAATTACATACAGATAAAGTTTTTTGTGAGATTATAATGTGATGGGCCTTTAAAAATTATTTCTATCAGGTTTGATAAATAAATATCAAGAAAAATACTAAGAAATTGACTAAATCGTGTTGTTTTATGTTATTCCTCTTAGCTATGATTGTTTTCTATTTTTCTATTATTTTGTTTTGCTAGAGTAACATTTGAGCATCAATGAAAATGAGAACAAATATTTTCTGAAGAGTGGATCAAGGATATTATCTGTTTGTTAAAAACTTTTAATATGTTCTTGGCTCCATTTTACTGCCTTTTTATCAAAAGATTGGCCTCAAAATGAAAAAAGAACCTAACAAACACAATCTTAGCTAAAAAGGATAATTTTATTTAGAAAAAACTGACAATCTTAACTATGGGGAAAGCCTTAAATGGAGATAATATAGATGTGGAAAATGTGGATAGAATTTAAGGAATCAAGAAAGAGAACAGTTGTTAAGAAAAAATAATTTTCAAGCAAGATAAGCAAGGACAGTAAGAGAAGAGAAAACAATGGTTTTGTCTTATATAAAATGGGGGAGGAAACCCCTTTCTTCTACTTTTTATGGTGAGTATGAGCACCAGATGAGACTGTTTATGTTATTTAAAAATTATGAAGTATTAAACTTTATTGATTACTATTTTAGAATAGCACATTAATACTTGAATCTTTGAATTTTTAAATATGAATACCATTCTAAAATTTTAAAGTTAATTTAAAATAGCAACAGGAATTTTGATTCACCTCACAGCATACTTTGAAAACCACATCAGTGCAACATTCAAGAAATGATTTTTAAATTTAATACATTTGCCAGTGAAAGAACAAGAGCTTATTTCCAGAAAATCTAGTTAGTTGCTTAGATTTGTAATGCTCTATTTATTCTAAATATGAAAGTTAAATTAAGAAAGTATCTTTAAAATATTTGAGAGGAGATTTTTTTCTTTTTGGTTACATTTTATATCTTTGCCTCTCCCTAGCAAGGATTAGAGGTATGCCCTTCCTTCCACAATGCTCACTGTGTCCCTCAGTTGTGCTCACCGTGTCCCTCAGTTGTGAGTCTCCCTCCACAACCACCTAATACCTAGAAAACACAACCACCATTTGAGCACCATAGTGTTAATCAGTCAGTACCAAATTGATGGCGAGTACATGGGGAGCCCAATCTTCTGATCTTGTGTCACCTCACTTCGGATAATGGGCTCAAGCTCAATCCAGGAAAACATAAGCAGTGCTAGATCACTGTCGTTTCTTATAATTGAGTAATATTCCATTGTATACATATACCAAATTTAATAATCGACTCATGAATTGATGGGCACTTGGGTTGTTTCCATGTCTTTGAAATAGTGAATTGTGCTGCCATAAACATTCGGTTGCAGTTGTCTTTATTATAGAATGTCTTATGCTGTTTTGGGTAGATGCCTTATAATACTATTGCTGGATCGAATGGTATTTCTATTTTTAGCTCTTTGAGGTATCTACAAATTGTTTTCCCCAGAGGTTGTACTAATTTGCAGCCCCACCAGCAGTGTAAGAGTGTTCCTATCTCTCCACATGCTCGCCAGCATTTGTTGTTTTGGGACTTTTTGATAGAGGCCAATCTCACTGGGGTTAGGTGGTATCTCATTGTGGTTTTGATTTTCATTTCTCTAATGATAAGAGAAGTTGAGCATTTTTTTTATATGTTTGCTGGCCATTATTTTGTCTTCTTTGGAGAAGTTTCTGTTCATTTCCATTGCCCATTTATTGATGGGGTTGTTTGAGTTTTTTCTTGTTGATTCTTTTAAGTTCTAGATAGATTCTTGTTATCAGACCTTTCTCAGATGTGTAGAGAGCAAATATTTTCTCCCATTATGTAGGTTGTCTATGTGCTCTAATGATAGTTTCCTTGGCTGTGCAGAAGCTTTTTAATTTGATCAGATCTCATTTGTTTATTTTTATTGTTGCAGTGATTGCTTTGGGGGTCTTCTTCAAAAAATTTGCCTAGGCCGATGTCTGAAAGGGTCTTCCCAACATCTTTTCTTCTAGGATTCTTCAGGTTTCATGCCTTAGGTTTAAGTCTGTTATCCATCTTAAGTATATTTTTGTGAGAGGTGAGAGGTAGGGATCCAGTTTCATTCTTCTGCATGTGGTATCCAGTTTTCCCAGCACCATTTATAGAAAAGAGATTCTTTCCCCCAATGTATATTTTTGTCTGCTTTATCAGAGATTGGATTACCATATGAAGATGATTTCATCTCTGGAATCTCAGTCCTGTTCCAAAGATCAATGTCTCTGTTCTTGTGCCAGTACCAAGATGTCTTAATTATTATTGCTTTGTAGTATAGCTTGAAGTCTGGAAGACTGATGCCTCCCAGTTTGTTCTTTTTACTTAAGATTGCTTTGGCTATATGAGGTCTTTTCTGGTTCCATACAAAGTGAAGAATTATTTTTATTAGATCTGTGAAGAATGATGATGGTACTTTGATGGGGATTGCATTTATTTTGTAGATCACTTTAGGTAATATTGACATTTTAACGATATTGATTCTACCAGTCCATGAACAAGGTAGATTTTTCCATCTGTTTATATCTTCCACAATTTCTTTTTTTAGCATTTCATAGTTCTCCTTGTATAAGTCTTTTGTATCTTTTGTTAAATATATTCCTAGATATTTAATTTTCTTTGGGACTATAGTAAAAGGTATTGCATTTTTGATTTGAGTTTTGGCTTGATTGTTATTGGCATATATGAATGACTCTGATTTGTGTATATTGATTTTGTAATCTGAGACTTTACTGAATTCATTTATCAAATCTAGGAGTCT